>CM050163.1:213306327-213428827 GCA_027410445.1 Discoglossus pictus | reverse complement strand
CATCACATTCACCTGACCCACTAAGAAATACTCATCATTATTTGTCACTGACCCACTCAATATGTCTATCGCTGTACTGAGTCCTAAAAGGTTCTGCTCTAGTCCTAGGCCTTGTTGACTTGGCTTTGTTGGTTTATGTAGAAATAAGTCACTGTATACTATAATGTAGTAGGTGAGAGACTAGGGGTGCAATGTTTGCAAGAATTCCACATTACTTCGGCCATGGGGCATAGACTGGTCACCTCCTGGTCAGGCTGAGAAGGAAAAATGACACGATAATGTCCAACAAGCAATTTAATATGCTTGTACAAAGGATAAAAAAACAAAACAAATAGTCCCTGAGTGGGTCTGAATGGGTTTGCAAGAATTCCACATTACTTCGGCCACAGTCCATAGACTGGTCACCACCTCGTCAGGCTGAGAAGGAAAAATTACACGATAATGTCCAACAAGCAATCTAATATGCTTGTACAAAGGATAAAAAACAAATAGTCCCTGATTGGGTCTGCCCACAGACTAGTGCTGCATGTACAGTGTAGTGCCCTAGCCTAGTCAGGGACCACATATCATTAGCATGTTGACAAATGTTGCTGAGAGATGGTCACTGATTGGCCACTATGAGACAGCAAGTACTGCAGAGTAAGCACTGCAGAATCTGTGTCTTCGTGAGCTGCAGAGGGCAGTCCCAAGCAGGTAATATTTGCTTTATTCTCAACAGTAAAAACAGAGCTTATAAGCACTTCTTAATAAACAAAGTACATAAAAGTAGAGACACAGGTATATAGTACACCGAGTAAAAACCAGGAACCTTCCATACCCACATTTTGCTCCAAATCTTGAGATCAGTTTCTGTTCTTCTCCTCGCATGTTGGCTCACAGGAAACAATCAACACAATTTATTTTGCACTATGTTCCTTTGACACTTCCTATCTGTAATACAATAAAGATTTCTTATGAGAACAATTTAACACAAGCAGCTATGTTTGTAACATTTGGAGGGTGTCCAGATCAGATCACCAGATTTCTTTATTTCAATATTTGTATTGTTGTTATTTTTGTGAACATTTAGTGCTGGATTGTGAACATCTGTTGGATCCTGTTGGAGAATCATATTATATTATTAAAATGTTAACAGAACTAATAAATTAAAACATATTGTAACACCAGGTACACACTGATGAACTTGTTTTATCTCTTAAAGGTACAGGCCTGGATTAATCCCAGGCTTTTATTGTATTCATATACTGTATTTCCCCCCCCTACTACTTACACTCAAAGGCTATTCCACTTGTTAACTATCCTCAATCTTTAAATCATGACCTCTTGTTCCAGAATTTCTCTTTGCCTGGAGATGTCTGATCTTTATTGCATTTTGTAGTATATTTCAGGCTTTAGATCATATCTCGCAAATCCCTTTTCTTTATATGTGCTTTGGTATTACATCTAAGTTGTATCTTGAGATTCTAGTTTATAAAAAGGGATATGGAAGGTTTGTGGATTTTACTAGCTATGAAATATACCCATGCATTTATTTACTTGTTTGCTCTGTTTTTACTGTCTAAAATCAAAGAAATAGTCCCTTCCCACTGCAGCATATGCAGACTCAGGCTGCAAGTTTTCTAAGAACTGATCCCTGCTAAACTAGCAGCCTCATTACATTCGGGGACCGTAAAAGAGAAGCACGTAACGGCTGTGGGCTTGAAATTTGGCTGAGTTATGTTGCTATTAAATTAGAAAGGGCTGTGAGCTACGGGCTTGAGATGCAAATCGTAGCTCGTTTGTAGAACGTTGGATTTTCGGCTGTGCGGACAATCAATTGATGTAGACTATATTTACGGGTTTAGATGGAGCCAATGGAAGAAGAGATAGTCAGCATTGCGTCACTGAAAAAGGGGAGGTTATTTTTCAAACTCCTACGGGCTAAAATTACTGTTTGCGATCGGACCCACATTCAAGATGTGATGTAATATTGATAAAGCCGTAAATATGATATTCTATCACATGCAAGTTACACATTGGTTGCAGGGATCGATATAACACAAAATATAAACTTGAAATAAAAAAAAATTCGGGTTCGATTTGGGGCATGAAGATGTTATGTTAATAATTTTAAGACCTAACATTACTTTCCCTTTTAATAAATGTACAGTAGTGTGTTTTTATTTGCATTTCAAGTGCTACATATTGTACTTTACCCCCCTTGCGAGTCCTCTCCAGCGCACTTTGGTCTTTGGGCTCCATTTGCGTGTTACAGTCTTGCTTGCGAGTGACCACGTTGCAATTTAATAACTGAATTGAACAAGTAGCGGTTACGGGCTTGACGGATCAAAGGATTTGCAGGCTGCGAAGTTCCATGTTCACGCCCCGTAGGCATTTTTCGTCTGTCCTCCGGCTTACCCGTCTGCGGGGAGATTTAAGAGGCCAATTTAATAGCTTGAAGTCACGCGAGCTACGCTATGAGCTACGATTTTCAAAAACGAAGCAATTTAATGATGCTGTAGGACACTGCACATCCAGCCCTGCAGAGTCTGTGTCTGCATAAGCTATATTGGGTTGACCGATACAGGAACTATTTGCATGATTTTAGGCAGTAAAAAAATCAACAAAATAAAGTACATACAAGTAAATAAATAAATACCTTCCATATCACTTTAAACACATATGTTAGTGTTTTGCAATGTAACACTTGTGGAGCCAACACACTTCACACTATTGCTCAAAATCTTTTAAAATCTAGTATACAATAAGACCAATTACCTTCTTTTGTACATACTTTTAGTCTCTGGTGGGAAACTTAGCCAATTGTCTCAAAAGGGGAAAAATATAAAATTCCTTCCTGACCCCTGATACTGGAGATCGGACTCCTCCCTGGATCAATACTCTCTCTAATTATCCAGGATAACCCTGAATGCTCTATTTATTTAAAAATATATCCAGCCCCTGTTTAAAGTTATCTATTGAATCCGCTGTCACCACCTCCTTTGGTAGAGAATTCCACCTTACTGTATTGAACCCTTTTCTTTCTTTAAGGTGAAATCTTTTTACTAACCTCAAAGTATGTCCTTGTGTCAGTTGAAAACCTCTTGGCACAAAAATGGAATGAATGGGCTCTTACATTTTCAACCCATTCAGCTCATCAGTTTGTGTTTCAGTGACAAAAATGCTGCTCAAATATGTCAGCATCTGGTCTCCAGAAACATGTGGGAGTAACTGGTAAAACAGACACGTTTCATAACATTTACCGTACATAGATAGTTAAAGGGACGTTGAACACAATTCTTTTTTTTGTGTGCATTTTAAAGAGCAGGCAAGTATGACTCGTACATCTGTATCACTACTCATTGGCTGGCATGGGGCAAGCCTCCAGATCAGTTATACATTTGAATCAGTTTTTTTCTGCTTTGAGAGCATCATTTGCAAAAAAAACAAAACTCAGTAGAATATTGTCAAATACCCTCTTTCAGATAAAGCAAAGAAATAAAATACTTTCAGTGTCCCTTTATGTTTTTGCAATACAAGCGGCTGCATCAGTTTTCATGCCAGTGTAAATATTAACAAGATTATTTAGTGGTGCACAATATATCTTTTTGCTATAAAGAATGTTGTAAACAGTCTTCTTTCAGTTCTTAGTCATTTCATTCAGTGTAAATAGTACCCAGATTCAACATTAGCTAAACATAAATACTATTTGTGTAAAAGTTATAGCTCATACCTTTATACTGTAGCTAGAAGAAGTTAGCATCTTAGAGGAAGCAGGACATTTGAACAAAGAAACAATTGCCACAGTTTAGATTTGCAGCTTAAACTTGATTAACTGTTCTGATCTTTTCAATCAGATTACACAACAAAGATTTCTGAGTATCAGTAACACAAATTCAATATATTTATTTACCAATGGGTGTCCTCTGATTCCTTGAACATGCAACAGTAACTGGCAAACCAGACAAATACCATTGTATATATATATATATATATATATATATATATATATATATATATATATATATATATATATAAATATATATATATATATATATATATATATATATATATATATATATATATATACTTATCCAGTTGTGCTCTCTGATATAAAAGAAAATAAAGGTTTAGGCTAAACCTCTCCTTTACATCATGGTACTAATTTATTGGACCTTCTCGCAATCCAAGGGACTCTATGTAGTTTTCACCAACACCACAATTCAAAGGCTTCAATTCTACGGCGCTCAGACTTCTTTATGGTCCAGCTCTCACATCCGTATGTTACTACTGGGAATACCATAGTTCTAACTATGCAGATCTTTGTTACACTGTACCTAATAACATTTCAGGAATGGAGCTGCCTACTCCAGCCAATACTTAAAGGACCACTGTGTTCCTATAAACTATATATGAACTATTTTGAACTGTTTTGAAAAATGGCACCTGAAAATAGGGAACATGTTTTTTTTAATCGAAAAATAAATAATACAGCCTCCTATTTATTACTTTTATTTTATGTTGCTTGCATTTGGTTTCAGGAAATCAATTTCCTCAGGTGGAAGGAGAATTTGATTGCACAGGAAGTGCCTGTCTGCACAATGGGAATTAGGCAGTTACAACTGCTATTGCTCCCAGCAGGACTAAAATGAAGCAGATTAGTTTGACCACAGTGCTTCTTTAGATTTTAGTTTTTATGCAAATGTGAGCTTGTATGACTAATCATTAATGCCATTGTTAGAAGCTAAAGCATTGTGTGCTTATTGGATCACTGACGCCCTGGAGCAATAAAATACCACCAAAGGAGAGAATTCCAACACTTCTCAGAGCAGCAGGTCCAACTATATAGCCCATACAGACTAATGAACTCCATATTCATAGAAGCACGAACATTTTAAGTGCAACTATTGTCTGGAAAGTGTGCATCAGTCCATGCTGCACACTGCCTCCCGGACTTTTTCTGTCTATAGAATGTTCCATTTTGTCTTGCTTCATGACTGAGGGCATGTGCTTATCTACTGAAGGAGGGAAAGGGGAGGGAAGTTTCTTATACTTCTAGAACTTTTACAATTTCATATCTACTCCCTTCTCCTGCACCTTCCCAGAGTAATAGGATAGCTGGTGTGGTAAAAGCCCATCTCTTCAGGGACCAACATACATATCAACATACTATTTTTTTCTGATTAAAAACTTGCTTTTGGACATTTTTCCTGCCTTATTATAACTATTGTTGTTGAGTCCTTCCGCCGTGTCCAACTCTTTGTGATCCTATGAGTGAGACGTTTTGTTTTAAAACACATACTTCTTCATTTTACAGTTTTCCTCTAAAATAATCTGTGTAATCGGTGGTAACAACTATTTCTGTATTTGCTCCCCAGGTCACCACACTGTATATATTGGTGTTCACGTTCCCAAGAGCTACAGGAGGAGGAGACGTCACAGGCGCAGGACCGGCCACAAAGACAAGAAGGAGAGAGAGAAATCTGCAGATGCTAATTCTGATCTAGACAAATCTGATAATGAAAACGTAGATGAGAACAGTGGCAGCATCCTTAAACCCCTCAGTAAGTACCACATTACCTAGTGCAATGTTATCCATGTTTTAATGCCGTGCGGTTGTATTTGATTGTCACCAGAGATCTGGAAGAGAGTACTTTTATCTCAAGTTTCAGAAAATAGAAATGCTTGAGTACAGGACCAGCTTTATTAACAGTATATAGTATTCCCATTTATACTTTACTTTGTAATCATTTTTTTATTTCAAATATTAACACTAGATTTAAATATACAGTTAATTTCTGTAATCACTATCAACCTCTTGCTCCTCACATTGGTTACTTCAGTTTTACTTATAGAGCTACTGTGACTTTCAAGACATTTAAGAGTTAGCCGTGAGTATAAAAACAATTTTGAGGTAATTCCGTATGTTAATAGACACTGCTTGTGCTTGAACCATACCATGATTGTGTTTTCTACACTTATTGCTGGCTTGGAAACTGAGTGGGAATGTTCTCCTAATTTGTATTATCTAATCAACAATTGAAGCAGGGAGGCTGATTATTGGTTCATTGTTGATTAATTTCCGCATTGGACACCTCCCCTTACCATATGCTCAGTAGAGGTAGCTTGCAAGTATACTTGCCAGACTTGCTTACCCTGCTCTGTTACCGCCCCCTTGTGCCTTGAAAAGGAAGTATGATCTATAATTGCAGCTTTCATGCACTCACAACAATAATGCCCTAGCAGAATGTGCTAAAATGAAGAATTACTCTGACAATGTTTTTATGTCCATTACTTACATAGTTGCTATATATGGGCCCTATTCTATTGCCCAATTCGTAAACACCTTTACATAGTGTATATATTCTGCTTTATCTTGTAACCAAAATAAAAATTACTGTTGGGGAAAAAAAGGCAGTGAGGTGAATCATCCTTACAGGTGCTTTCTCATAGCCCCTTGGTTTTATCATTAGGCTGTACCTTTGCATAGTTTTGTAGGTAAAAAAGAACAATATATCTAATATAGAGGTTATATAGTAACACATTCTTATTTAGATTGCACAGCTATATATGATAAGCGACTAGCTGGTGCAGCTTATCAGGTATTCTGCCAATGCAGGGGATGGTTAGAATAAACCTAAATCACGAACTTCAAAAGCTCATAACACACTTAAAGTAATATGAAAGGTTTCTGATTTCACTAGGAATATAATATACCTACCGGTATGTATCTCTCTACTTTTGCATTCTTATATAAGAAGTGCTTATAAGCTCTGTTTTTACTAGTTGAAACCTTACAAAAACTGGTTTTCCCCTCTGCAGCTGATGAAGACAGTGTGTTTCTAAGTGCATGTGTTGCACTGTGTCATAGTAACCAATCAGTGGCAGCATTCTCCAATATGCTACTTAAAATAGGTCACTGACAGTCTAATTTGAAACACTGCACTTCACAGTCTGTGTATTCATGAGATACAGAGGGCAGAACCAGATATGGTTTTAGGCAGAAAAAACGCAGATCGTTTAAGCACTTCCTAATAGAATAAAGTACATAAAAGTAAAGAGATACAAATGTATATTACAGTATATTCCTAGTGAAAAAAAAACAAAAAAACTTCTATGTCCCTTTAGTTTATCAGCAGTTTCTAAAAGGAAAGCACTTTCCTATATGCAGAACACATACAGTGGCCTCAATGTCCCTTTTATATAATGTTTAATTACATTGAATGTACACATTGATGATGTCACACTGCAAGAACATCACGGTAGCCATGACACGCCGCCCTAAGACTTGCAGATTGGAGATGCCTCTTGCAGACTCTAAGCTGTGATCTTCCAGACACACTAAACGTGCAGATATGTGCTGTGCATGGAACTGACCTACAATCTATTTCATGTCTCCATCTTTTAATTAAGGTTCAGGCCAGACAGTCTGCTTAACAGTTTACATTGCTAAGAAAAATGTTTATTTTTCCCTATTTTGCTGTATGAAGAATACTACTGATGGACCCTTTCTGAGGAATTTATTTATGGAAAATGGAGCGTTTTTATTCATCATCACTAAAGCTGCTGCAGAGAGTGCTAAATGAGACATTTTATATACTGTGTCTGCTGAAGTGTTAGGATAAGGAGATTAAAGATTCATTTTACTGATGTATTTTCTTTTTGATTTTATTAAATAAAGAACGAAAACTCTTGTGTCAGAAAGGAGACACACTGTCATTCCCCAGAATGTGGTGGGTGGTGTCAATTTCCCACTTATCCAGTTATCTAAACAAAGGCTCCCTTGTTTCCTCCTTCCCCACCCCACTAATAGCCAAAACACACAACCTCATGAGCCAGCTCCGAGGAAGGGATGTAACATACAAAAAATAGATTCCTAGAGTCTTTAAAAAGTCAGATTTCCCAAAAATGCTTTTATGCCCTTGCACAGATTGTTTTTAGTTTGGTGCAGCAGATTTCCCCAGTAATTGTTCTTAAAAGTTGATGTATTTGGTGCTAGAAACTGTTAAAAGGACACAATACAAACATGTAACTTATGCTTTGAGAATGTCCAAACATGTTTTAAAACTCATTTATTTATTATTTTGTCAAATAAAAAACATGCATTTATACTGGGCTTCTTTTGGCATATAAACAAGAGGTCTTGTGTGTCCCTTTAACATCTATTACTCTCTGAAATAAAACAAGCAAAGTATTAATTGCAAGTCAGTAGGGATTATATTTAGAAATGCTACTTTATGCTACGCCAACCTTTTATATTTCTAATTAGAAGGAGATATTCTAAGAGCAATCCCCATAATAAGACCGTGACTCAAACACAACATGAATTGGGTTTCCACCTAGTTTGGCTGCACAGGAGGAGATTTGATTGCAGCCTCTCATACAATGTAATATGTCATGGAAATACTTAGGCCAAAGCAGCCTTTATTAAGGAGTCAACCAGGTACACTGCCTCTTTGATGTTGTTTATGCACCAGTATATATACTAATTACAGGATTCATTAGACCGTACCTTGTACTTTATTTTTCCTAATTTAAAAAGAAATAATAATTATAATAATAATGTAACTCTTGCTTCTAACACTGCACTTCTCTATTACAATGGGATGAATGTCATATAAAATATGCTGCCCCCCTACAGTTGGATCCAAACATTCGTTGTAGTTCATTTTATTAAGTCAAAGGGCCATTGAAGGCATGTTTGTCTTTGTTGCATCTGATAGAGGGCATATGGCAATGTTGAACAGTGTATTTTTATTTTTAAATGAAGCTCCTGGATCGGAATAAACTGCTTTCGAACTATATTTGAGGTTTGTCCCTGTCAGCCAATGTGTAGCAAGTTAGCTGCATGAGCCATAAGGGTCCACCAATGAGATCTTGACCTTATCAAGGCCCAGTTGGTATGTGCACATAAGGGTTTATAGACAATCACCTATTAAAATATAATGATTAGACACAGACAACTTCTTGGGAGGATAACTGGCCACAGCGTTTATTGGTAAACACAAACTGATGTAATAACCATAACAATAATTAACATAACCACGTGAGGGGAGGAGCCTGGCCAGAGACAGTACGCCCTACGCCCTGAACCCTCGTCCAGGGCCTACCGTGTTGGAACATCCATACCACCGTAGGGTAGGATCTCACCCATTCTACCACTGTCCCGGCGACTCCCCTCACCACCCGCCGCTGCGACAAACACATAAACATAATTTGACATCATATAATATACATTTAATAAAAACCAACAAGTGCTTTAAGACAATATACAAGATAATACTTCCTATTTTCCATTACTCATACTTATTTTAATTTGTTTTCTTTTTTTGTATTATTATTATTTTTCTTTCTTTCTTTCTTTCTTTCATTTATTTACTTATTTTTTATTTAGCAACATATACATAACTCTAGACAACAACACTTTAGGGATGGGTGGGTGGGTATCTTTACACATGGCTAGCTGGGGGCAGAATGGTGGTAATGGCGCCAAACTCCTACAACTGACTCCCCTCCCCCAACTAGCCACCTCCTACCCATACCAGGGCCTGCCCAGTCAAGTGGCCCCTCCTTCCAACCCCCCTGGGGTGGTCTATGGGGCCCTTCAAGAGGTGAGCATACTCTACTAAGGTATATCATGTGGCATTTCATTGTAGTTTTACTACATTTTTTTTTGTTTAAAACATTCTTTTTTAAACACAGGGTAGAAATTTCCAATGGATTCCATGTCCGTTAAAGTACACAACTTTGTGTCTCCAATTCATTCATTAGTTGCATATCACATTGAGGTACCATACATAAAAACAGAATAATTGAAACACTCTGTATTATAATTTATGCTTTTGTGCAGGGACAGTCTTTTCTATGAGATTTACCCAGTTAATGCTACATTTGCTGAAGTGTTATATACATCAGAAGTGGACAAAATATCTAAAACATAGGAGCCAGAAAGATTTTATAGGAGCCAGACCTGCTGTTTGTAGGAACCCGGAAAGGAGCAGCTTCATAGAGATGCATTATGCTTTGAAAGAATATGTAGGAGCCCAGGCTCCCAAGCAATTTTCACCCTGTTTTTAATAATTTTACAGTATGATGGTGATGAAGAGTTATGCTGAAACATTACATCCCCATGTGTAGGTGATGGTGTGACACTATACAAAAGTGCATTAACCTAAGTGTCAGGTAGACTTAATATCACTGCATATGGACATGTCTGTGTATATACAAACACATTACAGGCTTGGACCTCATGGGCCTAGGCAGAAACAGACCTCTGGTCTTTACCCAATCCCATCCACCTGCTCCAGTGCTGGAGTTAACCCTAGTGGATTGTGGCCTGAGTGCAGTGAAGGGGTGTTTGGACTTCATTGCCAAATATTCTTCCTCTGATTATTTTGTTCCAGAGAACAAAGGGATTTCAGATGGAAAAAAAAAATCTGTTTTAAGTTATGGGAAAGAAACAGTTATCATCAGTTAACCCTGAGCAAAAATATACGCTGCAAAATAACATGTTGGAGAGATCACTGGATACTTTAGGGAATTTTCTTGGAAACTCACAACTTAGTGGATACAGTCCTCCAGTGGCAGGGAAGTGCTGTTTTCTTCCGCTTCTTGTTTACAGGGATAGAGGGCGAACCAGCACTTTGCAAAGTACTGGAGACATCCTGAAGTTAGTGTCCCTTCTTATTGCCACAAGAGTGCAGTGGCAATGCATTTAAATGGAAGAAACACTGTCCCAATGTGATAATAAAATATAATGATACTCTTGAGCCTTAAAGTACTATTGAAGTGTTACATTTATAGTATACTCTTATGAGGAACTTGACTTTATGCATACTTTTTTTAGTGTAAGATATTTAATTACTGACTTTAATGTTTACCTGTTGTATTCATTTTTATTTTAATGTCAGCAGGCATTTTATCATTGATCTCCATTAATTCCTGTTGACAAACTTTCACTTTACACAGTCACTTGACAATAGAACTTATTGAATAGTAAGATCCAGTCCCATAAAGGACCAGGCGGACCGGCAGTCCAAAAAAGAACCCCATGAATTTCTCTAAAAATGCTGTTATGAACAACTGCTGTTATTTTTTTACATACTTCACAAGCGTGTGGAGTTTCTTTTACAATAATTAGTACAACTATTGTAATAATACAAATACAGCATATAACTGCATATAGATTGATGTGGGCTGCTTGACCCACTTAGTCCTTCTTCCACCAAAGTCTCAGTCCTTTATGGATTATATTCATTCTTGCATAAATTAGGATAACTTTAATTCTTTCCCTGCCTGTAGTCGAATTTCTTTTATTTTAGCTAATACCAGCTCAGACACTAAGGCCCTCATTCAATTGCGATTTGGTCAATTGAATAGGGCTCTAAATAAGCACATCGCATATTTTTTTTAAATAAGTTTTTAGTTAGTGAAAACCTTGCTTTTGGATAGACGCTCACTAAATGAAAACTTCTTTAAAAAATATATGTTATGTGCTTATTTTGAGCCCTATTCAATTGGCCATATTGCAATTGAATGAGGGCCTAGGTCTACACTACCACCTTTTCTGTGTGAATTTAAACAAACGTGAAGCCTCAAATAGTAAAATAAGACATTTTACACATTTACTTTTGAGATATAGCCAGTGCATTGTGAGTGCTTTATAGGCCTTTGCAACCTATTTGTGTCACTCACTTTCCCGATAGCTCCGCAGATCGTGACACTTTGCTTCGAACACTGTAGCCTTTTGACAACGTCTGACTGAAATGAGAAAATGGATGTCTTGGACTGCAGATGTGAGAAAACAGAAAGACGTATAAGACTGACAGGTTCTTTGACGATAACCAGATCTGAGGATGTTACAAGAAGAGGCCTTGCAGGGGAATGAAGAAAATAGGTTAATAACTAGCTAGAAAGTATTTCATGTGGTATTGTGTCAGGATAGAATATACAGTAAGTCTTGTGTTCGAAACTACATTGCAGTAAATAGTTTGCGGTCATTAATTATTGATTATTGCTGCAAATCTTACACCATTGTTTCCTAGTATATTCAGTGAAACATTGAGGCTCCATGCAAAAAAAGTTCTCCACTCTGCTCTCTGAGAAAAAAAAGGCAGGTAACCAAGGTTATAGGTCATGGAAATGAGTTTTGAGGTCTTGTGTTGTCCTTGGATGTTGTTCATGAGTCCCATGGGCTATTTTGTGGTTGTAGAGAGAGGATTATGCTACCAGGGAGACGTTTTAAGATTATTGTTTGTGTTTTTTGAGAATGGCTTTAGTGTCCAGGTGGAAGTTTCTGGTCTGGAGTAGAGCAGTGGACTCTCCAGCAGCCATTTTGGAGATTTGTGAATTTTGCCAATATTTTTGTAGTGTCTCCACCAGCCATTTTTGTCTAACAATATTTTTGTGGGCTCTCCAGGAGCCATTTTGGAGTTTGGGAGTCTGGCAATACTTTTGTGGGTTCTTTGGCAGCCATTTTGAAGTTTGGGATTCTGGCAATACTTTTGTGAGCTTTACAACAGCCATTTTATCTGGCAGTATTTCTGCAACAAAGGTGGGTGTGCGGTTCAAACACTGGCGCTTATTTTAAGGTATTCTGGCATTTTGCTATAAGAATATCAGCAAGGCAAATGCAGCTTTTAACATTTTCACACTCAAAATCCAGATTTTCCCTTGAAAGTAAATTCCTCATAATCGTATTTGCAAAGTTAGACTTGCACAATAGGCCTCTTTCACAGTTTCAGATTATTCTGTAGGTTACCCAGAAAGAAATGGTGTAAGCAAGTTTGAGCCAGTATCGTTGACCACTTTGCTGCAGTGGCCTGTAATACCTTGTCCATTAGAGGTCACAGATAAGTGCATTTCACAGACATTACATACAGCAAGAAATAGAGGATAAATAAAGATTATTTTTAATCAGAACTCAATGTTTCATATTTACTAAAAAGACTCCCTACATATTGCAAATCTTTTCCCACGACTATTAAAGGATCACAGTAGTTTGGGAAAAACTCCAAGTTTGTGAAATATATAGCAAATGTAGCCATTAGCAGCTATGTAGGGGCCTTGCCATCTGTTTAGTTATATTGTCAAGTGGTTATTCAAATGTGTAGTCTTCAGAAAAACGTAATTGTGATCTTATCTGAATCCAAGGTTACCGCCACTCCTCCCATGTGTCTAATTCTGTTAGGAACAAAAGAAAGTGTCTGATGTCATTAAAGCAAAATCTTTATGTTGCAGGAAACAGGAGAGCTGCAAAAAAACTCCAGAAAACTTTCACAATTCCAGCTGTATTCTGTTTGGCTGTTTTTCTTTTTAGCCAATCAGATTATAAAGTGACAGTTTTTTTTCTAATGGTAGCGCCATTACCCCAAACATGGGGCAGTGCCTAGCAATGTGTTCTTGTTCTATAATGATCTGTAAGTGTGGCCTGTTGTATAACAGAAAACATAAAGGGACCTGGAAGGTTTCAGAAGTTTACTAGGAATATAATATACCTATGTCTCTCTTTACTTTTGTGCACTTTATTTTATTAAGTGTTTATTAGCTCTGTTGTTTCTGCCTAAAATCTTACAAATAGTTCCTAACTGGTTGGTCCACTCTGCAGCTCATGAAGACAGTCTACTTCTAAGTATAGGGGTTGTACTGTATCATAGTAACCAATCAGTGGCAACATTTTACAACATGCTCCTTCAGGGAGGTCACTGACAGGCTAATTTTAAACACTGCACTTCACAGTTTGGGTCTGCCCACTGCAGGTCATACAGCTCCTGAATACGCAAACAGGCACAAATTGTATGACTTTAGACAGAAAAAACAGAACTATTAAGCACTTATTAATAAAATAAAGTGCATAAACGTGAATAGATACATATTATATTCCTAATGAAATCCAGAAACCTTCCATGTCCCTTTACCTTTTTTCATTCAATGTCTACCAGCTGCATCTCTATTTATTTGATATTATAAAGCAATTTTCTTTTTTATACAAAAATATTAATCATTACAGTCATTGAGCATTAAGTATAGGCAAGCAGACTAGACTCTAACCTAAAATGAATTGGGTATCAACATGTGACAGTTAAGAACTTTAGCCGTATGGGTCTGAAATTGATTATATGTGCCATTATTGATCTTTTAGTCCAGTGTACGTTCTTTATAGACTTTAAAGAAATCCATATGGAGAAAACCAGAATTGCATCACCTTGCAACTGCTTGTTACACTTGTGATTTATCCAAACAAAATGGCTTCTTGCCAGTTGGGTAACAGCCAGATATATATTACCTGCTGTCACTGCCAAAGCTTTTCACAGAGCCAGCTTTTAGAAACATTTTGAAACAGCCATTAATCTTCCTCTTAACAAGGAACGTTTGCCCCTCTCGTCTACAGTTGTATTGTGTGCATTGTTAGCAGCGAGGATAGTCCCATGGTATATTGGCCTCTGTTTACTCAGGGACAAAATGGCGGCCTCTCAATAAGACTGAAGGAATGAATGTAAATATATCAAGTGCCTATGGAAACTAGTGTTGTTATGTAAATTGATTGAATAGACAATTTGTATTGTGTATGTGATTTCCAAAACATGTTTTGATGCATTGCGTTGTAGAAGTTTAGGAAGCATTTGTTAATTAAATGAAATAGAGTCATGTTGTATCCTAGGAGAACAATGGAGATTCCATGACTAGAACATCTTCCTCACTGTAATTTACCACACTGTCTCATGGTCTGACCACTTCCTGCATAATGTTTCAGGGCAGATAAAATAGAAAAATGCAATCCATAAAATATATGACAGGTTATGCAGAAAAATGTTTTAATACCGTACTTTAACTAATCATTAGAGAAATAATCATTAAAGTGGACCTGTCACTTCTGAGATCCTTGCCTTTTTACTTATAGGTATATAATTATTTGTATATTTTGCTTTATTTATATGGGTAGTAGGACTACTTGTTTGCATTGAATAATCATGAGTAGATGTTTTTGGCCATCACAGTAAATAATTAGCAAACTGTTCTACTAATTGTCATAATGTGCCACTAATTAGCATAATATGCCACTCAAGACTGTAGACTTCAGGAATTGTTTAATTTTGCAAGAAATTGTCTACATCAATGTATTATTCATTTTAAAGGATCTATACCTGATTTCTGTTAACTTGTAATTACAAATATGACTTTTTTTGATATATGATATATGATGTTTTTGATTTGCAATAGAGTTGTAGCAGAATATTGATCTGTAATGATAACCTGTAATCTTACACATGACAGTTTTGATCTGCAGTAGAGCTGTAGCAGATTAATCTAAGAACAAATAAATGTTTGGTTGTTTTATTTTGGTCGTTTTTCTGGAGCTTCCCCAATAACATAACATATATATAACATAAATCTATGTAAATGACCACTGTGGGCCTGACTCAATTGCCCAATTTGTAAATTTATACACACTTTAAATCACTCTTAATTTAATATTGCTACATATATATATATATATATATATATATATATATATATATATATAATATATATATATATATATAAGTCAATAGAATGCATATAAACATTTATTAGAAAAAACACCAAAGCCAAATTTATGAGTTCAAAGCTGCAAGTATTTAATTGAATAAGGCTATATGTGAGGGCTGTATTACTAGAGAGGCATTTACTTTTTTGCAGGAAAGGACCTGCAATTATTGTTGCAAATTGCCTGCTTCTGAGCCAGAAGCAGAGAAGGGGTAGGTGTCAGATTCCAAAAGATTCTGACAACTAACAAGTCTTCCAGCCTGAATTCCACTCTTCAGTAAATTAGTACCTGACCTCGAGCTTCAAGATAGATAGATAGATAGATAGATAGATAGATAGATAGATAGATAGATATTAGTGTTATATTGTTATTTTCACAGGAGTAAGAGCTTCTTTGACTCCATATACTTTGCATTTTTTTCTGCTTTTGTGGGTATTTTTTATAATGTCTATGTAATGTTTGTTGACGTTTCCTTCCCATTTTAGGGCCTATATGTAATGACTCCATACAAATGCCAATTAAGAACACAGCCTGTCTGTATAATAGTCCTGTTACATTCAGAACACTAAGAGCAAGCTATTGGTAAGCCTTTTTTGTGTGCAGCATTTCCGGTCCTCTCTCACAGTGCGGCATTTGAGTGTTGCCAAGACCCCTTTTTCTTTCTTTATTCTTTTTTTTTCTTTCGCCTACTGTTTTGCACTTTTCCATCCTTTTTATATATTTCTTTGCTTTTCCACATCAAATCATTTATTTAGCCAATGTAAACTCAGTCAGAAAGGAGAAACCAGCCTAGTGAAAAGATTACTCTGCCGTTCTCTTTGAGTATCACTTGGCACAAGAGAGAGAAGGGGCAGCCATGAGGAGAAGTGGAATAAGCAAGTGCCTGGGGCTGCTTAAGAGTTGGAGCACGCTGCAGCTTAACAGCAAAACTAGACACAGTTCTCATTTTATATTAGCAGTCTCTTACTGAAAATATATTATTTAATATTTTTTACCATGTAGGGTTTTAAGTGTGAGATTAATTGAGGGCTATCCTTGTATAGTTATAGGCCTTAAATAGTATTTTGGTTGTGACAGCATTAGTTATGAAGTGTAATATTAAAATACATTTATTCTTATAATTATGGTCTGTGGAGAGCTGATTATTATTATATTATTTCTAGGGACTTGCTCGTCAAAAATGACGGAAATAAAAAACTGGCAATGCTGTTTGCCACACAGTGTGAGTCTTTTGGCCCTCTGAGCACCTTTGGCGGTTATCGCGAGCACTGCGCTGAGCGCCTTCAGCGCTCATTGTGAGCCTCTCTCCTCATGTACTTCAACTTTCTGCTTTGCAATGATCACCTTTGGCGCTCATTGCAAATCTTTCCTCCTGCCAAGACAAGAGCAGTGTATATTTACTATAAGAAAATGTATTTATTAACAACATACAATTGATAAAGAACTTGTTATTATCCATACTTTTTAATTTTACTACCTTTAGAAAACTTCTGTGTTGATTTAAATATTGAATCACACATCACATCATTGATAGGGAATTTGGTTTTGAAGTTGTACAGAAGTAGAGTTTATGTGTTCATACCTGTGACTACAAAAGAGACACAGGGGAAAGGGGGAAAGAGACAGAGGGGGAAAGGGACACAGGGGAGGGAGGAGGGGGGAAGAGACAGAGGGGAAAAGGTGGAAAGAGACACAGGGAGGGAGGAGGGGGAAAGAGACAGGGGGAAATGGACACAGGGGAGGGAGGAGGGGGAAAGAGATAGATGGGAAAAGGTGGAAAGAGACACAGGGAGGGAGGAGGAGGAAAGAGACAGGGGGAAATTGACACACGGGAGAGGGAAAGAGACAGGGGGAAATTGACACACGGGAGAGGGAAAGAGACAGGGGGAAATTGACACACGGGAGGGGGAAAGAGACACAGGGGAGCGAGGAGGGGGGAAGAGACACAGGGGAGGGAGAGGGGGAAAGAGACACAGGGGAGGGATAGGGTGAAAGAGACACAGGGAAGGAGGGGGGGAGAGACACAGGGAAGGGAGAGCGGGGAAGGGAAGAGACACAGGGGAGGGGAGAGATACAGGGGAGGGGGAAACGACAAGTCTGTAATACATCTGAATGTCTCCAGGATTATTATAAGTTCCCATTACATAAATGTTTAATAGGCTGTGATTTCCAACATTAGCATGAAGCTGCCTAATAACAGGGAACCTGTGTGTTTATATTACTGGGAAGTGTCGTAATGTGACATATTTTATTTTTAACAGAGGCTTTACCCTAGTTTTACAGCTGGGAGGTTTCCATTCATCCCTTCCATAGTGTATTAATATATAATATATGCATTTGGGAAAACTCAGATGTTTATCATATGATCTTCCTTACTGCTTTGAAGCAATACTTCCGTATGTTCGCAAAGCAAAAAATACGTACTTGCAGTCATATGTTGTACGCATTGTATGCAATCCTTTTTGAGAAAAGTTATATACGGTAGATATTAGCATTTATGGTTTAAATAACAAACATAATCAAAAAGCATCCTAAAAAATGCATGCTAATAATATCAAGAAAATAACTAGAACAATAAATGATAGGGACTCTCACCTTGGCAACTCCTTGGCCTTAAAGGATAGTGAAGTCCAAGTTTTACTGTTCAGAATTTTATAGAACATGTTTTAAATGTTAAAAATGGATGGGGATTTTTAACATGGAATTACAAATTACAGATCAAATATATAAGAAATCATTATATAGACATTTTGTACACAAGTTTTACCTGATTATAATCCTATGTAGGTGAATAAATGAATTATTTTAAAACTGGATACAATACTATATAGTAGAATAAATGAATCCATAAGATCCATGTTGCATTACAATAAACCTTCTGTATATCCTCTTGCATTACCCAACTTTCCTCATTCATCCTTTTTCAATTACACCTTGGTAAACACTGTTGAAGGTCATCTGATGAATCATATCTTAATTATGTGTAAAATGAGGAAAGTTATTAGATTGTAATATCCTGGTTTTTATTTAGTGTTGCCAATCATAATGTCTCAGGTGGATAGAAAGCAGTGGGGGTATAAGAGATTAGCTAAGGAGGTGTAATTTTATTATTCACAGTGTGATATTTATCAGCATCTTGGAACCAGCTCAGCAGGTGTAGGTCTATTGGCATATCTCATGTTTATATGGTCTTAAAGAGACACAGAGGATTCCCTATTTTTAATATTAAAATAACCTATAAGTGTTTATTTGCAAATGTAAACTTAATTTCATTAACAAATGTTTAAAAGTTCACTAATATCTTCCAAACAGTGTCTGCAATGGTCCGCCCCTGTAACTTATATATACAGTGTGTTTACAATACACGATATAGTAGCCAATGACCTGTTTCTTGTAATATGTTTCTGTGATTGGCTAGTATATCTAGTACTACAGAAACGCAATGTGCATGAGCAAAAGGGGGCAGACTTTTGTAGGGACTGTTTGGAAAGTTTTCTGGCAGTTGATTTTTGAGAAGAAATGCTCCTGAAAAGCCAAGCTAAATTAGCATAAAATTCAGAATTTGTTGTGGCCAATCAGAGGCAACTACAACATTGTAGTAAAGTATGGGGATTCCGTCTCTGCAGCAAAGCATCATGGGATTTGTCATCTTTTGTTCCCACCACACACCTCGCTCCTCCTCCCTGGACTAAAGCAGATTCTCTGGATTTCTGACTATGCTGCTACTGGCTGGAAGGTTAGTATAGGGTTAAAAACTTACTGGAATGCAGTGTTTCTATTGGTTAGTATGAGCTGCCCATGTGAGCATCTCTGGGGGTGTGGAAACTATTTATTTATTTTTTAATAAAATGAATCTGTATGTGTATAGATTGACTCAATGTAATGCATGTTTCTGATATAAGCAGCATGTTAGATTAGAAAAAGTTATAGACAGGGAAATTCCATATACCTTTAAGCTTGTTTGGATAACTTTGCCACTATGCCCATACTGATGTCATGCCACTATACCATTATTATATCACCGTGGGCAAGCCGTCCTTGACACAACAAGCATGCCATAGTTAAAGAGTGGGCGAGGGGGAAAAAGAACATAATAATTGCAGAAAATATTGCAGTATATGAACTGTTGCCATAAATATCATTAAAATGAAAGCACAGCAAGATGTTTGAAACACTATGTATGATTCCCCCCATCAAGTTTCAATGCAAGCCTCCAGGATTCTTAATAGAAAAGCCTTTTTAACACACCACCCCCACAACAGCAAGTAGAAAGAAACAACTCCGGTAAATAAATGATGTGCTGCCTTAATACATTACCCCCTACTGTTCTGTTCTTTATAGCGAGATATAACTCGCTAGTGCTCCAGAAATAAAAGTACTAATGCTATTTTATTCTAGCCACTCAGCACAAGTTGTACATGCTGAAATTCAATTTGGAAACCTTCAAAAAAGAAAGATAGGGAAAGGATGCGCTTTGGCGCCTGCTTGAAAAACTTTAAAGAGTGCATCTCCTGCTTATCCGTGCATATTTCAGGTCCTCTGGGCCGTGCACACAATCCTTTTTTATTTCTTGCTGACACAGAAGTTCATTTTGGTACAAGTATTGAAAAGACAGGGTTGCTTCAGAGAAGAGAACTTGTTGACTTTCTAAGTTTCTCAGCAGTTTCTCGTGAATGCTTTGGTCAGAATCAGCTCCAAGATTTTAGTTGGCCTAGGTAATTATAATGGCACTTTTTATCAGTCACAGAATTTTTGGATCAACAGACTATGAATTTTGCCTTTAAAGCAGTCTAGAGAGAGTCCAATATTATGCAATCACAAATCACTAATATTAGTAGTATTGCTCCCTGACATATAGATCTATTTACTAAGGTTTGAGGATGTAGTAACCAATATCACTAAAGTGCATCCAATGTGGCCCTGGGTCCTTAAAAGGGCCCACTGTACTTTAAACCTTTATTATTATTTTTGTCCTTTATTTGTAACCTTTTTTTTACCCAAATCAAAGTGGTAAAATTACTATGGGAAAGGAATCAATTGGTAATAGAGGTATATAAAATTAGGAGAAGTATTTACAAGTGTAATTGGGTATTATTTGCTAGATTTATAGATATTTAATAGCCTGTGTATTGTTGGAAAGGGGCATGCTCTCCTCCTACAGACAATTCACGGCCATATGGGAAGAGACTAAGTACTCCATGTGGCCTCTGGGCCAACTAGGGTCCACCACTGACGTGGAGATACGTGTTTTTATAAGGAAATGTGAATTATTTCCTCTGTGTTTTCCATTAATTTGCTACTCCATTGCTACCTGTTCATAAAAATATAACAGTTGTAGGTAAGTTTATATGTAAAACAGTAAATAAAAGCTGAACATTATCTTTGAATACTTATACACATAATATTCAGATCCCTTTATGCCCCTTTAAAGCAGTGGTGGGCAACATGCGACCAGGGGCTTCACTTGGTCCTCAAATACTTACCAAGCCTATTTTGTAGGGAGGTACAGTGGATCTATCTTCACTAACACAGAGTCTCCACCACTCGCAAATTCCTCTCATTTGATCTCCAAAACACATACAGCATCTTTATTGCCTGGACCTCTATCACCAATCCACCTCTTTCTTTCTCCCATATTGATTTCACCATTTTGCTACAGATAAAACAAAAAGCCCTTTAAGGATTTGTGAGCCATATAAAGGGACCTTCAAATTAAACTGGATTTCTATCAATGGCCTAAATACTTGGGAAGGATACTGTTCTGCACCATCATGAAGGGCACTCAAAATCAAGCGGCGAAGCTATAAAATATTTTAATTTGACATTCTTTTCACTGTTTTTGAATTTTTGTTTTAAATTGTACCATTTAAAGTTCTTAAAGTGTGTAATTATCTTTGGGTTATACCCAGTTTAAGTGCACATCAATATATTGTGATTAAATGGATAAAAGTGTGGAAACTCTCAGGCCATGAAGAGACCAAAAATGACATGCTTCCTCTCATTCCACCCCTTTGTCGTTTTGGAGTTAGTATATCTGGGGAAACAAACCAAAAAAGATGATTTTGTTATATAGTCATTTGTAGGTTCCTTTGAATTTGAACAGACAGGGAGGGCAGTTGGATGAATAACTGAGTTATATAAAGAAAATCAATATTTTTTGTATAGGGTGAAGGAATATTGTACCTTTTCCTAGAAAAAACAGCATTTATATAATACTGTACACAGCTGTCATACCTAGAAAAAGAATTGCATGAGATTAAACAAACAAAATCTTGAATTACTTTTGAGGAGATTCATTTTCTTGGATAGATCTGGTGCTGTGCTTTTCTTGTGCAGATGGAAGGCATTAGTAAATAACTCCAGCGGTATGTAATCCCAGAGCATGTGGCTATATATAGATAACAGTATAAACCACATGTATGTTCTATATCCGTTTACATACTACTTGAGCCGTATGTACTAAGGGGTTGCAATCTTAGTACTGTTAATATGCCTGTAGTTTAATTAACTACATTTCTGTAAAAGGTACTCAGACAATGAAGGTGAGATGGCACTTTAAATATTGTAACTATAGATATAGAATAAGTCAGACTTATTACCTGCAACATCAAGGCGGGGTAAGTACAGTTTTTACCTGTCATTAATTTGCTCTCAGTGGTAAGATAGTAATAGTCAGTTCTGCTGTACACCATTGGACTTGTGTTGTGTTCTCTGACTGATGTGTAAGAAGTTTTGGGTTGAACATAGAGAAAACCATTAAAATACTAAATACCCATGACCAAGGGTACTGTCAGGGTTATAACAGAGAGACTGAAAGGTATATCTTAGTTTGCCGGATTATTCATGCATCTGATAGAGGATAATTAGTAGTGTATGCAAACATTGTTTTTGCATAAATATCTTAAAATAAACATTTAAACACTTACATTGAAGTCAGCAAAATATCTTGTAATTTCTGACAGTTGCAAATTAGGGTTAACACCCTGCAAATTTAGGCTAAATTAGCATCAAATTTAAAATGATTTGTTTTGGCCATGAAAACTTGCATATGCCTTGAAGGTTGGAGTTTAAATGGTAGAGCTAATATTACACATGCAATTTATCCACATTGTTTATTGTTTAGCTGTTCATTACCATTTTACTTATCTATATATATAATTCAGAAAATGATATATTGTCAGGCTGTCCAAGTAAATATTGTGTGTTACAGAATCTTCTGGGTTTGGCCCATTACCCAATCTCCATTTACAGATTGGCTGATATTTACACCAGAAATACCTTAAAGGCATATCCTTGAATATTATGGATTAATACATTTCTGCAATCCTTAGGCAAAAGGCAGCCTATATGTATACAGCACATCTCATAAAACATTTTATTGTTATTAATATCTAACAATTCCTCTAATGATTATGTTGACACCTACACAGGCATCTGATCCCCCCCAATCACCATGCAGCATCATGAGAACAATATTAACCCACTATTTACCTGCTGTTGCTTGCTTAGCCAGTCTCCTTGCAGCTTCCTCTCTGTATGTCAGCAGCAATACAAAGCACATATCAGTGATACACTACATATCCCAGGCTGCTTTACAGCACAAACAGGAACCCCAGAGTTTTAATTAAATGTTTCAGCTAACCTGATTGGCCAAAACAAATCATTTTAAATTTGCTGCTAATTTAGCCTGGGTTTGGAGGGTGCTAATCCTAATTTGCAACTGTCAGAAATTACAAGAGATTTTGCTGACTTCAATTTAAGTGTTTTAAATGGTTATTTTCATGCAAAAAAATAAATAAAATGTTTGTATACACTACTAATTTTCCTCTACCAGATGCATTCAAAATACCGAAAACTTAGCTATACCTTTAATGTCTATTTCATAAATCTTAAGGTAATTTTGGTAATTTGGGGTATTTTTAAATCAAAAAGGAACTCCCACATCTCTTTCCTTCTGCAAGGGAATCTCGTTGTTAGACACGGTCTAACTTTTCTATGTTATATATCTTGTTGTTTTTGTGTTATACTATAATAATGATTTTCCTTCTTTAACCCCTTTTTTGCCAACCCGTCTCACAGTTCCCTGCCCTACATTACATACTAATCCAGCCAAACAGTGAAGAAGTTATAGACAACAATTGATTATTTTGCATAACTCCCTAATAGCTCTCCTGGAGATTAGTTAGGGTTTAACACAAAACTGGATTGAGCATACTATACATTCCTGAAACATAGATGTATATTTGTCCCAGCAAAACCTCTCCATTGCACTTAAAGGACCACTATATGAAAGGTATTTTTTTAATGCATACACCCCCTGTAGGCAGCATGCAAAAGAATCAGAATCATATTATTAAAAAAAACAACAACTTATTTTTAAAACATTTTATTTTTATTCCAGGTGACTATTAGCAACTCTGATCAAGCAGTACATGTCTTGCATGCTACTGAGTCAATCTAGGAGGATACTATGTAAATTATGGGAATGTGTGCCTGGCTGTGCAGAGTTGCTTCTGAGCTCACTCACAGACCCTGGAGGAACAGTGTGCACTAACACATACACACAATTTGCATTGCGTATTTAGGTTTTCTGTTGCACTAGGCCCATTCAGATTTGTGTGCCACACCCCCAACGACCCAGGTACTACTCCTCATTTCCTCTTACTATAATCAATATAATCAACAATATAGAAAATTATAGTCTACTTGAGTCTATGCAAGTATACAGTAAGTCAGAATATTCTCTACATATAAATATTACTGTGCATATTCCATCGCGTCAGCAACTACAGGTATCCTCCTGCCCCCTGAAAATGTGCTGATATAGTCCTGAGCCACATGGGCCTAGGCTGAAGCACACCCATGCTCCTAGATTAACTCAGCAAAAGGAGGAATGTATTGCTTAATCAGAGCTGCAAATGGAGTCACATGGAATAAAAATAAAATATATTAAAATATGTAAAATTATATATTTTTTTATAACATGCCCAACTCTCATGCTCTTTGCCTTTAAAAACAGCAAGCTTTCATGCATTGGTCCTTTAAACAGGACCTTGCCTTATACAAGTTGTTTGCCAAGAGGTGCATTTTCAGTACAGGTCTTTGTTGTGTCGTGGGAAGAATAATATACTAATACATGAGAATAGTTTGAGTACATATTCTGCTGTTTTATTTTCCCAGTATCAAATGTGTCAGGCTAATGAACTGTACAAGGGGTCCATGATTTTACATGCTGATAATATAAATATAATATACTGCCTCATGCTGATTGTATAATATACTGAGATTGCTGGGGTCGGGGGCCCTAGCATAGCAAGGCAATTCGAGCAATTTTCTTATAGTATTACAAATTAAATTTGCAGACAGTCTGACGGCGTTTCCCAATTTAGTCTGACTCCCTGATTTTTAAATCAAAAAGGAACTCCCACACTTTTATCACACATTTAATATAACAGTCTAAGCTTTTCTGTCATGCATTTAAAAGAGCATACTTTATAGATAAGAAAAATGTTCACTCTCCACAATTTCAATTTGTAATCAGCTTCTTCCACCAGTCAGAATAGGTTTTGTTAAACCAGCCATCTTGTTTACAAAGGGACATTTTTTTTCTAGGTAACAATAATGGTGGATCAGCCACGTCATTTTATAGAACGCGAAGATTGTAGGATTTCAGGTCATGCATTTACTTACTAATAGTTATGAACTCGTTTCTCCCTTCTGCAGCTCCTGAAGATAGTGTGCTTCTAAGTGCAGGGTGTGCAGTGTCTCATAGCAACCAATCAATGACAACATTCTGCAACATGCTACTTGACAGAAGTCACTAACAGGCTAATTTGAAACACTGCACTTTACTGTCTGTGTATTGATGAGCTGCATGAGCTACAGATGGCAGACCCAGACAGGTACACATTGGATGATTTTAAGCAGAAAAAACAGCTTTTAAGCACAGTACATAAAAGTAAATAGATACACAGGTATATTATATTCCTAGGGAAATGCAGAAACCTTGCCTGTCTCTTTAACTGTTTTGGGGCTTGCCCTGTAAACCAATGATCCGTGATATAGATGTAGGAGTCATTTGTCTGCCAATGAAATCTACAGACCTGCTCTGTGCGCTTCCCATTAGTTTAAATTAAGTTTAAACAGATTTTTCTGAACATTGTACACACAAAACACAATTTTGGTGATGGTTAAAGCATGACCTTTTAAATGCATAAAAATAATTGTTCCATGTCCCTTTAAATACAATTTTTTTATTTATTTTCCTATCACAAAGGCATGTTTTCTCAAGAAAGCATATGATATAAAGACTGAAAACATATGTGTAACATTTTCCTCAAGCTGCCAATCATGTTACTCCCCCACTGATATTTTCATTTTTGTCTATATTACTTTTGGCTGCGTTGATTGTGTTCATAGTGTCATATGCTGAGTTCAGGGTTTCTTGGTGGTCCAGTGGTCAGTATTCAGTGCTTTCCCTGCTGCAATGTGGGTTTAATTCCAGTCAGGGAGCCAAGATGTCACACCACCCTGATACCAAGCAGGGTTGGGCCTGGTCAGATGCTGTGGCCCACTGGAAAAGAATATAGCAACCCACTCCAGTATCTCTGCCATGAATACCAAGGGGATCAACATGGTGTGTTAAGGTCCATGAGGTCACGGAGAGTTGGACATGACTCGACAACACACACACACATGCTGAGTTCATGCACAAGGCTTTCCTGCAGATTGACCAAGTCTTGCAGGGACTGTGAAGCAGATCTACGATGACTGAGATTACTATTTTCTATGGGGAAAACTAACACTGCTGCCTTTTTCGCCTTTGTTGCTTCAGCCAGATTGTCACAGTGCACAAAAACGTATACAGAATTTTAATTGCTTTTGGGGGCCTTGCCCTCTGTCAGCCAATGAGACTTACAGACATGTATGCTCTCTGAATTTTGTGTTAGTTTTAATGAATTTTAAACAAGTTTAAATTAATATTTCTTCATGTATGTATAAAAACAATTATATTCACTTTTGTGGGCAGCCATTGCCTTGTTTCGACTTAATGCATGAGCTGATTTCCCATCAGTGATGGGCCTTGTAGAGCAATTTGATTTTCATTAGTCCTAACAAAAGCACAGTTATGTCACATTTAAGTTGAAGCATATAGTGAATATGTAATAACTTAAAAGGCTGTATTTATTTTTTTTACTTTTAAAAAACATCCTCAAGTAATTTTTCAAAAGTGCTTATAGAAAATACGGGACAACAGTGTCCCATTAATATGAGTTTATTAGTCTCCTATTCAATAACCATTTTACTTCTGTCTCCTCCCATAAGAGTTGGAAATATTTCTCATTTCCTTTTCCATTTTTATATCAAATGCCCAGTTTTCCTGGTATTAAATCTGTGTATACAAGGCACAAGCCCTACTGGAAGCACCACTCCAGTGTGTTGGCTCGCTCACTCCTCAATTACTACAGACTCCTAAATTACTAGGAAATGAATTAATATGAAATCCCACACTGATAAGAAATCTTAGTTTAAACAGCTAAGGAGGGGAAGGGTTGATGTAGGTCAGGGCAGCTCTGTTGTATTAATGTGACTGCCGGCTGAACCTCTTCACACTTACCTCCTTTCCTTCCCATTAATTGTTTTAACAATATTGTTCCCAGCTTGAATATAATGGGATACAGAAAAAATATTTAAAACTAAGTCAGTGTGAATGTGTATTGTCCAAATATAATAATCTTTTTTTTATTTATTCAGATATAATTAAAATGCTACTGTAAGGTACTGTACATTACTGTATGCTGTAATCTGTGGTTGGGAAGAGGGCAGATGTTAGTGGACAAAGAACAAATTGCAAGGATATTGTTTAAAACGTTTACTAAAGGTATTCAGTTTTTTTTTTTTTAAATACTGTAGTTCAAGACTATCAACATTGATCGATGCGTAAGCCATAAAGATAAAACATTTTTAGATAGAATCATGATATTTAAAGGCATTGAATAGAGGAAGCCATTTTGTCTTTGTTACATCACCCCCTAAGTGCTGGATCATGGACATTTTTATCTTCAGTGGAGGGGGACAGGGAGGAGGAACTGAGAGTACATAAGGTTTTGTTAGATAATTGGATTTGAATGGAATTAATACCACACCTCTTCCTCTTAATAGTGGCAGTAGTAGAGTGATTGCATCAATAGATGTAAGCATTGCTCACAAGAAATGTAAATGCCCCAGCATCTCTCTCACACACACAACTTCCACACAAGTAAGAGTTTTCAATCATATATATATATATATATTTTTTATTTATTGTAAAGACATTGAAATTTAAACAAATTAAGCATTACACATATAATAGCATTTTCAAAAAATAAAGTTCAATTTTCTTTTAAAGTGACATCTACACCTTCAAATTCTTATATATTAAGTGAAGGACCATATGATAGTGTATTAAATACACAAACGAGCTTAAAATCATTAAAACTCGTGTTACAGTAATGAAGGTGGCCTTCACATACCTCCATTGCAGTTTATGAGAGTCTCTATGGTTTACACCTACAATTGGACCTGGTGCCTGGGCTGTAAGGGACTTCTTTAGTGGTGGGATACGACCGACATTAAATTAAAATAAATTCAGCCATATTTGATAGATTCTTTAATTTCAAATATACCAGAATAAGATGATAGTGCCCCTTCAATATACAGGGCTGCAAGACACACAAGTTAATAGAAAACTCCGGCTTTGAATATGCTTTGTGTTAGATGTGTAATGGATATATAATTTATTACACAGAGCCATACTATAAAACAAGGTAACTCATCGACTTTAAAGGAGTTAAAAGTTAAATATAACTGACAAATGTGTCTTGCATGCATTAAAAAAAGGAGGTTTTAGTCTTTTACTAGAATCTTTTTGCATACAAAATGAGTGTTCCACAACTAGAAATGCAGCTGTACAAAACTGTCCCTCCCTCTGACAAATTCATATTTTGGAATGTTGGCTGCAGCCAATCAGTGTTCAAGGAGTAAATAGTATCTCCATAACTCAGCTGGTGCAGTGCCCTGACACCACTAATTCTGACAGAAGGCAGTCTTCCAAGTTTTTGCAAATGCAGTGTGCAGACTGATGAAAAATTCATTGTTGGGTGTCAAAATGGTGGATTATCAAATGCATTGAAGCCCATGATCGATTTGACATGTCATGTTATTATAGGCAAATTAATGTACACGCCTGACAGTGAGCCAAAAGAAACGAATATGAATAATTAACGTATATTGGGTATTACAGAATGCTTTTATGATTATCTGGATTTTGAGGAATTAACTGGAGAAAATATCCTTTAATCCCATATTAAAGATAAAAGACAAGTCTTTACACAGTAAAAGATTGTTTGCAGTGCTGGGAATTATTAGAAATATGTTTTGGCTCAGTAACCTTGAGAGAGTCAGTGTTACCAAGGGGCTCAGCATGAGCAGCTTTCGGACGTTTCCCATGTGTTTAAAGGGGTTTGCTGATCCCAGACAAAGCGGCCCTTGTGAGGAGCTGGATTTTTGGCCGAGAAATCAAGTTTCTCTGTGTTAACTCTGGGCTCACCAAGCACTTTGAGTGAGGTTTATAGGGATACACTTATCTGAAGGTGTATCAAAAATATCATTAGACTTCAACTGTGGTAAAATACTGATAAATCTGTCCAGACTATTATGATCTGGTAGTGTACAGTAATTATATTCTATTACCATGAAACATTTATGGTACAGTTTCTTCCCCCACCAAAATCTGAAGTTAAAGAGTCGTGGAAGATTTTTATTTTCTTTGCTGCATTTGATAATGTCGAACAGTGTGTTTTTAGAAAATTAAGCTCCTAGAGCAGAATAAACTGCTTTGAATGTATAACTGTGTTTGGAGGTTTGTCCCTGTCAGCCAATGTGCAGCAATACAGCTGTATGAGTCATAAGACAACCCACTGCTGCACGTGGTGAAAGAGATTGGGTATTTGACTGGGATAAGAATTGAAGATATTAAGTGGATGAAGTAATGAAGGTTGGTATATGGGATGGTCTGTTAATGGGTGGACCTATTATATAACATCTTAGGCCCTCATTCAATTGCAATTTGGACAATTGAAAAGGGCTCTAAATAAGCACATAGCATTTTTTTTTTAAAGAAGTTTTTAGTTAGTAAACATCTATCCAAAAGCAAGGTTTTTACTAACTAAAAACTTCTTTAAACAAAAATTGCTATGTGCTTATTTAGAGCACTATTCAATTGGTAAATTCTCAATTGAATGAGGCCCTTAGTCTATATATAAGGCTCTTTTGACTAATCTGGGACAGCACCGGTCAAGTGCCACTGAGATCTCACTCTCCCTGGTGCGGATTCAGTTTTGTACAGCCAATCAGAATTTGCAATTTCTTTTGGTATGACCAATCCGCTCTGTTTATCGGTCATCTTGTATACAGATGGAGCGATTTGTATTGGTCACATTAGTTAGATAAACTATACCTATTTTAGAGGGTGGGGCAAAAAAATATATCTGGTAACAAACAAGATTGCTGGATAATAGATCATGAAATAAAAAATGTAATGTTTACAGCATTAGGACAGTATTACATCAATAACTGTATTATTCCTGACATGATTTAACTTGCTATACTTTCTACACCTGGCATCTGAGCATAAAAGAGAAATAGGGAGATTCCACAATATAGTAAAAACACGGCAGATTTAGGGAAAATATCATATGTAATTAAGCATGCTGTTCCTGCCAATAAAAAAAATATAAATAAGACGTTATCTGCTTCGTCATTTCGGAGGCAGTTCTTCTAAACTTGGCAAATTATCTCAAGTAACCTCAGAAACTATTCATTTTATTGCAAATTATTTAATTCCTTTGACGTAATAAATCAACTGTCAGCTTTCTGTGTCATTTTTTTAGATAAGCATTTACAGAATGGAGGCGTGCAGTGGTTAATTATTGTAGGATTATAACTAGTTAATGTGGAATTGTCACATGACTGTGAAGAAATTAACTTCATTTTTTCTAACACTGGCCTCGGGTAATTGATTATGATAGTGACAGTCGAGAGAAGAGTCTGGTTGTGATTGTGCAACGATTTTTATGAGTGTTAGCAAAAGAAATGGTGCAAAAAACATAAAAAGTGGATTTCATTTTTGAGTGACCGTTCCAGGATAACTTTACCTATGTATCTTATATATATATATATATATATATATATATATATATATATAGAGAGAGAGAGAGAGAGAGAGAGAGAGAGAGAGAGAGAGAGAGAGAGAGAGAGAGAGAGAGAGAGAGAGAGAGAGAGAGAGAGAGAGAGAGAGAGAGAGAGAGAGAGAGAGAGAGAGAGAGAGAGAGAGAGAGAGAGAGAGAGAGAGAGAGAGAGAGAGAGAGAGAGAGAGAGAGAGAGAGAGAGAGAGAGAGAGAGAGAGAGAGAGAGAGAGAGAGAGAGAGAGAGAGAGAGAGACTCTCAAGAAAACTCAAGGAATTTGGGAAGTTGAAAGAGAGAGAGAGAGGAGAGGCTTCCCAGAACAGTATTTGAGCCCCAGAGCAAAGAACATTATGGATTCACCACTACTGCCAAATACTATATTAAACATTACATAGCATTCCCCTTCCAGTGCAGATGAATGTATAAAAAACAACACAGCATAAGTTGAATAAATTAAAACATTATCATTTGCTCGCTGGTCTTGACATATGACTGTTAATGTTAACTTATTTCCAATAAGCCACAAATAAATGATCACCTGACTACAACCAGTATATATATATATATATATATATATATATATATATATATATATATATATATGTCACTCTCAAAAGCTTGCTACTAGACTTTCCTCCTGTCTCAAGTAGTTCAAAACCTCATTTAAAACACATAGAGATATATTATACTTGGGCAACATTTTTAGGAGCCAAAATTTCCACCCCTGAATGTGATATGCATGCTTCTAAATTTCTACTTCTTGGTCCTAAATTTGTTCTATGGTTCTTCTTCTTTACTCCTGGAGACTTTGAGACACCATGTACTGCTCCTAGAAAGTATACCTGGCTCCAAGTATTATACATGTTTGTTTATATATATATATATATATGTGTGTGTGTTTATTCCAACCTTGGCTTTGCATTAAAGCTGTGTAATACAGCATGCATAAGCTTAAAGGAAGCCATGTTTGATAATGGCTATGGATTGAGGAGCGAGGCATTTGTGGCCACATTTGTGTGTCCCAGCCCAACTTCCCAGAATGCAGTGTAATAACTGTTTTTCTCTGAACTTTGAGCTGGAAGCAGGTTTTTTAACTTGCTTTAGACATTCAAATGTGAACATAGATGTACTTTTTATTTACTATATATATATATATATATATATATATATATATATATATATATATACACATATATACTAGCGACTTGCCCGTCAAAAATTATGGGGCAATAAAATTTGAAGCCATTGGAATGCCGTTTGACACACAATGTAAACCTTTTTGTACTGTGAGGACCTTTGGTGCTCATTGCGAACCTCGCGCTGAGTGCCTTTGGCGCTCATCTTGTGGCTTGCCATGAGCGCCGTCGACGCTCGTGGCGAGCCTCTTGTCTCTTCTATTTTTGCTCCACTGAGCACCTTTGTTACTTATAAAGATATATATATATATATATTTATCTATATTTACTTAATCAATAATGAATTAATTACTTCTTGACTAAATTAATATACTTTACCTATTTGTAATTTAATATATCCAGCAATCAATAGCCCGAAGAGCTAACAATCTGTTTATATTTTCCGGTACATATTTGTTCATATATATATATATATATATATATATATATATATATATATATATACACACCATATATATATATATATATATATATATATATATATATAATATTATGTATTAGGAAAAAATCTAGACAGCCCTTCAGGTTTTCATGCAATAAAGAGAAACTTGTGAATGAAATATGATCCCCCACTGAACAAATAAATAAACAGCATTCTATATATATACTTGGAAATTGCCCGTCAAAAACGGGAGTAAAATTGTAAGCTTTGGCGCTCATTGCGAGCCTCTTCCCCCGTGTACTGCCTTGGGTTAAGTCTTATTGGCTTGAGTTAAATGTTACTGCCTTAAGTTAAGTGTTACTGGTTTGCGTTAGTGCTTAGGGCTCGTATTTACGTCCTTCGGTCTCTTTTATCGTCCTTCGGCCTCGTTTTCATGTTGTTTACGTTTTTTCGGCAGCTATTTTTTTCTGCTGTGGGTGAGTGTGTAAGTTAATTTGAGGCATATTTGTGTGTTTGTGCAGGTATTTTCATTTTGGTGGTTCGGTCGTTAAAGTCTTATTTTTGCGAGCCCCGCAGTCCATCTATATACTTTGGGTCCTAAGTCATACGGGCCGTAATTTTGCGGCCATCGCTAAGTCATTGCATGTTTCTACTGTTTGTGGGCGAAGTCCTACTGGCCTTGCAAGGAGCGCCTTTGGCGCTCATTGTAGCCTAAGCCTGCATGCCTCAAATGCTCACCTCGCTTTGCGAGGGTCACAGTGCAATGAGCGCCTTCGGCTCGCAAAGCGTGACAAAGCCGCAAACGTGACCAACGTTCTTGGTCCACAACTATATATAGTTTCCCATTAGATAAAAAATATTTATGCAATCAGATAATCAGACGTTACCAGTTGTACGTACTCTGACATCCGAAGAGGTCATGAATGTGACAATGTAGTTATCCATTAACAACAAGGTACATCTAATTAGCATAGTGACATAAGGCAAGTACTAGAGAAGTGTGTCTAGAACAAGAATTTGCTATTGTGCTTATAGTAAAATGTTTCCCTATGTAACTCATAAACATACATAATTAATTCTCATCATAAACACTCCACATTCTAAGTTATTGATTATCTTTTTTAAGAGTACAGCAAATCTCAAAATAAGTGACAAAATAAACCTGAAATATGCAATAATCATTCTAAAAATAGGCTAACAACAGTATGTGACCTACCTGCAATTTTGATAACAAACATTGGATGATATTTTAAGGTATTGTACAATGAATACCATATATTGTAATATAATCATGTATTTGCTATGAAAAAGTAGTAGATTCAAGTGTGATCTATACAAAGCCAATGCTATTCTATATTATATTCTCTATAAATAGAGTAACATGGTAAGCTGAATTCATATCACTAGTGAATATTATAGATAATTGACCTATAGATATTAATAACTTCTTTGTGCTGTAAAACATGGCATTATCCGTGCTATCACCATAATATCTTTGCAATAATAAACTGAAAGACCACTGAATAAACTCATTTATAAAAAACTTTTACTTATTAAATACATTTAGTTGTTGTTTACTGGATGCACCTATTGCCTTGGAGTTGCTTTCTAAATAGGAGCAGCTGAATTATTTTCTGCATTCACAATCCCTTCCCACATATAAGAGATAAACAAAAAAAAAAATGGTGGCTCCCACTGCAGCATAATTGCATATAAATCATATGTAATAATAACTTTCTTAAAAGGTTTTGCCCATTATTAAGTGTAGTTCTTTGCACACTTACCAGTGAGGCTTTGGAACAAATGTAGTGCACTCTGCTTGCCTTCTTCTGAGGCGTCTTGCATAGTAATATGTTACCTGCTCCCAGCCTCTCTGTCCCATCCCTCCTTGGGCTGTGATAGGCAGAGCACAAGCGAAGGTCACAAGCCGGGAAGCTTTCCTCTAAACATTTATGACCTGCAAACAACTTAATGTAAACTCATGAACATGTCATATGACCAGCGCTAAAGTTACAGCGACTTCTTCCACTAATTACAAGCACTTGCCTTTGTTACAATTTGTAAAATCACCTCAGGCCTCCTGTGTTTCTTCTGAACAAGTTAGCAATAATTAACACTGGTTTTAATATACTCCTAAAGGGCCAATTAGCCCCACAGCATAAAAAAAATGGCATGTAAAACTTATGTTAGATGCCTCGGCAAAGGATAAATGTGAGGTAATTACATCTAACAGTAATTACTAAAGTTCTATTAAATCGAGAAGCCTGGTCATTACCAAGCTTATTTGGATCGCCCATTAACAGATTTGATTTGAACTAGACCGAAGCTGAGCATTGGGATCTTGAACAAGCTGTTAAGGTCAGCAACCCGTTTAAATTAGTTGTAGATGAGAAACTGAAATGTGCTCCCATGGGCTGGAAGCAGAGAAGCGAGAACTTGAGGAGTAACTCTGAAAATGCCCCAAATGTGTATTTAGGTTAAAAAAATATAATAAACTGTTTTGTGAATTAGTGCATGCATTATTTAAATGGACATGGAAGGTTTCTAGGATTTCACTATAAATATATCTATGTATTTATTTATTTTTATGTACTTTATCTTATTAAAAGTGCTTAAAAGCTTTGTTTTTCTGCATTAAATATTCCAAATAGTTCCTAATTGATTTAACAGTGGTTACAGGGGTTACACTATCCCATAGGAACCAATCAGTAATAACATACTACTTGAGAGAAGTCACTGATTGCCTAGTTTGAAACACTGCACAGTTTGTGTATTCATGAGCTGCATGATCTAAAGAGAGCAGCCTCAAACAGGTAGTAATTATATGATTTAAGACAGAAATAAATAAGCCATTAAGCCCTTTTTATGAAATAAATTACTTAAAAGTAAATAAATACATAGGTATATTATATTCCTGATGAAATCGAGAAGCCTTCCACGTCTCTTTAAGCCAGGATTGGAAACTACGTTTATCTTGTAATGAAGCACTTTAATGATATGGCATTTTTAGTTCAAATAAAGTGGGTGCTCTACTGACTGATCCACCTGTGATTGTTGAAACAGACAATGGCCTTCCCTATAGCTTACACATTTTATATACACTTCAGCATAGACTGTGATACTCAATAGCATATATTATATTATGAGAACATAGCTATGATCCTATAATAAAGATGATGAGAAGTTGTATGTCATTTAAATAACTCGCTTTCCAAATGTCCGATACTTGTCACATAAGAGTTACCAATTCATTTAACAAATCAATTATTACCTTTAGTTATGGATAGATAACTGAAATACGTGTGTAGGCTCAGCTATTTTGGTAAGATCAAGAAATGCTCTCTATTACTTGGAATAAAATAAACAAAGCAAAAATTTCTTATGTTTGCATGAAGAATAGCCAAAATCAATGTGATTCTGTGGAAATGTCTAGGCAGGATGTGTTCTGATGAAGTCATATTTATCAAGAAACATTTTAGCATTACCGGTTATCCATGAATGCGCTGCAATAATATTAAAATAATAATACAAATACCATGAGCCTCATTCAGTTGAGGCATCGGGAGATCCGGGCCTCGTAAATGGAGGCCGTAAGTTATTTTGCTATTCAATTGGCGTCTTTTTGCGGGTTCCGATCGGCTTACGGCTCTGGCCTCCAATTCCTTGTGATGCTTAATATTGCAAGTTAAGGCCCATCCAAGCCTTTGATCTTGGCTAAAATCGCAAATCGCTATTCAATTGCTCTGAGTACCCCTTGCTAAGCAAGCCGTCAAGTCCGCAAATGGCAAAAGTCGAACCACAAGTTACGGGTACCAAGGAGGACTTGCAAAGGGCTTAAAGACATGTCCGAAGCACTTTAAATGCACATATACACACACTACTGTACTTTTATTAAAAGGGAAAGTGATGTTAGTTATTAGAATTAATAGCACAACATTCTCAAGCTCGCAAATCGGCAATATAAAATACTTTAGTTTACGTGTTATATCGATCCCGGCAATCAATGTGTTAATACATCTAATGTAACTCGCATGTAATGGAATATCATATTTACGGCTTTACCAATATTGCATTATATCTGGAATGTGGGTCAGATCGTAACTCGTAATTATAACCCGTAGGACTTTGAAATCCAACCTCCAGTTTTCATTGCCATAATGATGAAGATCTCTGTTTCCATTGGCTGTTTCTAACTCGGGAGTTACAGCATTGCTTAATTGATCATGTTCAAACTCGTAAATGCTACATACGTTAGCATGGTTTACGATGTTCGCTATCGGAGCGGGACTTGCGGGCTTGGCCAATTGAATATCACCGTAAGTCGCGTACGCTGCGGGCCTGCAGCAGGCCCGCAGACTTACACACTACATCCCGCGACTTGTGGGCTTGCTACTTTCTGGTATCTAAACGTGACTGCTGTGGTTCAAAACCTATCCGAGTGACCCAAAAATATGCTCTAGACCCTGACCCAGGACAATCTCAAGGACAGCACAAATCTTTCAACAGTTATATTTGATGTATTTGGTGTGTCACCTGGACATACATACATTCCACATAACATTGCAAGGCTGTGGTGCTCTAATTCAGTTGCCATTTTGTAATCTATTTTATGCAGAAAACACGACTCCTTCCAAGATAGCACAATAGATCATATCTCCATTACATGTTTAAGAAGCTGAAAAAGTTTCATTTTGGCATTAGGTAGAAAATCTTAAATATATAGTAGCAAAAAGTACTGTTATAGATGCATGTGTCTGTTCATCTGAAGTTATACCTCTTGTATAATTTGTTTGTGAGTATAAATGTATATTGTGTTTTTAGACACAAGCAGTTTGAATAATGTGTGGTTCTTTACAAGCCAGTCCTTGGTGGTGAAATCTGGACATAAAGACATGAGATCTCTTAATTTTTATGGCATGTAACGATTAACATTTGTCAGTATCTTGGGATTCTGTCCAGTACATACAGGTTGTGTCTGACCTAACAAGTGAATATAGGAACAATTTAGGGACAGTGTTTTGGGGTGAATGCCTCTTTAATATGGAAAAGTGAATGGAAAACAAACAATGCAGCTCCCTTGAAGCTTCAGAGAACCTTATAGAATATGTCTCCTTTTTTTTTGGAGCAGCAATATGGTCAATCTGTTTGACGGTATACCCCTGTTAAAATGTCAGGTTTCTGTGCTGTAAAAAAATTAGACAAAGATAAATCATTTCAGAACTTTTTCCACCTTTAATGTGACCTATAAACTGTACAACTCAATTGAAAAACAAACTGAAATCTTTTAGGTAGAGGGAAGAAAAAAATAAACAAGTCATATCTTAGGGAAATAAACCCATTAGTGCTTGACACTACAAATTCAAATGCGAGGACATCATTGGGTTAATCATATTCACATATTATTGGAAATTTTTATTGGTGAAAAAACAACGTCGATTAAAAGAATTTAAAAGAAAATTTAAAAACACTGTGAAAAATAGTTCCTTCAATGACTGTTGTAACCACTATTGCCACTCTATTATATAGTGTTCTTAGAGTGTAGTTACAAAGATAATTTCTCAGAGTATATAAAAGGGCAATTGCTCACTGACTTAAGAGCTATAAAGAAATCCCATAGGTATATATATATATATAATACTGATAGAAATTGCTGGCAAGTGGTGTAGAGCACCTATTAGTGGTAGAGTTATCTGGGTGGTCAGGAATACAAATGCTCAGCCTCATATGGGAGTATAATAAAGTCTGATACAAATTCCAGTTACTGTATAAAGCAAAGCTGCTTTCCCTTTGTGTATATATGCACATACACAACTGACATATAGTTTCTAAAACGATAACTGTCTCCTCTTAACTAGGTTACTGAGGGTGTTTGTCAGTTCAAGGAATAGGCTATAGTAGCCCAAATTATATGCCCTTAAAATGCCTCTGAACTATTTACTACAGAGCGTTTGCGCCTCCATCAACTCAGAGTTTCGCACTTCCTGATTACGACGTGCGTGATGACGTCACGCTACACTCGCCTGTTACCTAACATGTTTCTACGTTACAAACGTCTTTGTCAAAGGATCAAGGCGTGTACTGGAGCTAGGAGCTATTTAAAGGGAGCGGTAGTCATGGTTACCAGTACTACCGAATGTGCTACACTTAAAAGCGTCTCTTATTTTTCATAAGCCTAGAAGGGAGGAAAGTAATAGTAATTAGATATATATAATATATTATCATTGGACATTAAAGGACCTTTATATGGATTGATACAGGGCTGAAGGATCTTCCATGTATAATTGTGAATACAATGGTGAATCAATGGGTAAAAGGATATGACCTCTTCTAGTGATCAATGTACCACTGACAAAGTGAGCATATAAAATAAAGAAAAAGAGGGGGTATAGTAATATCAAATCGATAAAACAAGTGCTTAACATTTCTTATGGATAAAAATAATATCCATGGTAATAGTGTGAAGTACTTTGTGCAGTAACTGGTGACAGATGAATAGAAGATAAAGTCCCAAGATACTAGGGACTGTGTAATTTAATTCCTATAATACATAACTATATAGATGAGTCCTGATGAAGTGATAAAAAAAGCATCCATCTAAAAAGAGGTGCTATGTGAAGTGACCTGTAATTATATAGAGTAAGGTGCTAGGTAGTGTAAGTGTTAGGAATTGTGCGCCATGGGATATACCTACTATACATAAGCACCCTATAAGGGAGTCGGTATAAATAGACTATTACAAATGGAACAGTCTGGGGACTTCAAAGAAAGTATATGTGTAAAATATTTAAATGAAGGGAGTATAAGAAAAACCTTCATTTAAACCATTGGGTACTTGTGCTTGAAATTTGTAGATCCATTTGGATTCACATTGTAGTAGTTTCTTTTGGAAATTGCCCCTCCTGGGTCCTGGAGTTACTGAGTCTATGATGCAGAACTTGAGTACATCCGGAGTATTATTGTGGCAATATTTAATATGTCTTGCTATGGGGGTGTCATATTCATTAAGAATAGAGTATATATGCTCCCCCACTCTACGTCGAAGCTTTCTACAGGTTTTGCCTACGTAAATCTTATTACAAAGGCATGTGGCTATATATACCACTCCTGTAGATTTACAATTAAAGAAGTTGTTAATATCATAGCTGGACCCATTAATAGGGTGTATATAGTTTTTACATGGTTTCACAAATTTGCAGAATTTGCATCTACCACATTTGTACATTCCCTTAAGGGGTTTGAGCCATGTCTTGGCCTCAATTTGATTGTCTTTGTACATACTATGTACAATCATATCTTTGATATTGGTGCCTCTCCTATATGTTATGCTTGCCTTTGGAGTTAGTGCATCTTGTATATCTTTATTGCTTGTAAGGAGATGCCAATGTTTCTCAAGAATATTCTTAATAATATCAGAATCATGACCATATGTCATTATACATCTAATAAGATCATGGTTAGATGTATCATTTATTTTAGTGATATTATTTTCCTGTTGTTTTGTGACATGTGCATTTAGCAGGTCAGTTCTGTTGCAGGATAAGGCATGCTTATAGGCTGATTTAAGACTCCTGTTCGGATAACCTCTTAATTTAAACCGCTGTCTAAGTTTATCTGCTTCTGTTTTAAATTCATGTTCTGTACTGCAATTCCTCCGAATTCTTAAATATTGGCCTTTAGGGATTCCTCTTTTTTGGGGCCCAAAATGCTGGCTTTCCCATTTCAATAGTGTGTTAGAGGCTGTTTCCTTTCTAAAGGTGGAAGTACAGATTCTCCCTTCAAAATCTTTTTTAATTTTTAGATCTAAGAAGGAGACTTCACTTTGACTCGCCTCAGAGGTAAATCTCAGGCCTAATTCATTGTTATTCAAATATGATATGAAAGTAGTTAGGTTTTCTCTGTTGCCCGTCCAGACAAGAATCACATCATCTATGTATCTTTTCCAGATGAGTATATTACTTCCAAAGGAATGTGCGTTATCATCATATATATATTTATCCTCCCACCAACCAAGAAAAAGATTGGCATAACTGGGAGCACACGGTGTCCCCATTGCCGTTCCTTGCTGTTGGTGGTACCATTTGTGGTTAAAGAGAAAAAAATTATGTTTCAGAACATATTCAAGCAATGATATCAGCAGTTGGTTTATGAAAAATAAAAAATAAAAATAATGTGGTTGCATAAGTCTGCACACCCTCTTATAACTGGGAATGTAGCTGTGTTCAGAATGAAGCAATCACATTCCAAATCATGTTAAATAGGAGTCAGCTTGCACCTGCCATCATTTAAAGTGCCTCTGATTAACCCCAAATAAAGTTCAGCTGCTCTAGTTGGTCTTTCCTGAAATTTTCTTAGTCACATCCCACAGCAAAAGCCATGGTCCACAGAGAGCTTCCAAAGCATCAGAGGGATCTCATTGTTAAAAGGGATCAGTCAGAAGAAGGGTACAAAAGAATTTCCAAGGCATTAGATATACCATGGAACACAGTGAAGACAGTCATCATCAAGTGGAGAAAATATGGCACAACAGTGACATTACCAAGAGCTGGAGCTCCCTCCGAAATTGATGAAAAGACGAGAAGAAAACGAGTCTGGGAGGCTACCAAGAGGCCTACAGCAACATTAAAGGAGCTGCAGGAATATCTGGCAAGTACTGGCTGTGTGGTACATGTGACAACAATCTCCCGTATTCTTCATATGTCTGGGCTATGGGGTAGAGTGACAAGACAAAGCCTTTTCTTACGAAGAAAAACATCCAAGCCAGGCTACATTTTGCAAAAATACATCTGAAGTCTCCCAAAAGCATGTGGGAAAAGGTGTTATGGTCTGATGAAACCAAGGTAGAACTTTTTAGCCATAATTCCAAAAGATTTGTTTGGCACAAAAACAACACTGCACATCACCAAAAGAACACCATACCCACAGTGAAGCATGGTGGTGGCAGCATCATGCTTTGGGGCTGTTTTTCTTCAGCTGGTACTGGGGCCTTAGTTAAGATAGAGGGAATTATGAACAGTTCCAAATACCAGTCAATATTGGTACAAAACCTTCAGGCTTCTGCTAGAAAGCTGAACATGAAGAGGAACTTCATCTTTCAGCATGACAACGACCCAAAGCATACATCACCAAATCAACAAAGGAATGGCTTCACCAGAAGAAGATTAAAGTTTTGGAATGGCCCAGTCAGAGCCCAGACCTGAATCCAATTGAAAATCTGTGGGGTGATCTGAAGAGGGCTGTGCACAGGAGATGCCCTCGCAATCTGACAGATTTGGAGTGTTTTTGCAAAGAAGAGTGGGCAAATCTTGCCAAGTCAAAATGTGCCATGCTGATAGACTCATACCCAAAAGGTGCTTCAACAAAGTATTAGTTTAAGGGTGTGCACACTTATGCTACCATAATGTTTTATTTTTAAATTTTTTCTTACATCTACCTAAAAGATTTCCGTTTGTTTATCAATTGAGTTGTACAGTTTATAGGTCACATTAAAGGTGGAAAAAGTTCTGAAATGATTTATCTTTGTCTCATTTTTTTACAGCACAGAAACCTGACATTTGAACAGGGGTGTGTAGACTTTTTATATCCACTGTAAGTGAGCTGGATTATGAATGCATCTGATAGAGCAGATCTAGTAGTGTGTGCACACATTTTTTTGCATGACAAAATCCAAAAATAAACATTTAAACACTTATAGTGAAGTCAGTAAAATCTCTTGTAATTTCTGACAGTTACAAATTAGGGTTAACACCCTCCAAACCCAGGCTAATTTAGCATCACATTTAAAACTATTTGTTTTGGCCAATCAGGTTAGCTGAAACTTTTGAATTAACTCTGTGCTGAGAAGCAGCCTGGGATATGTATTGTATCACTGATATGTGCTATGTATTGCTGCTGACTTACAGAGAGGAAGCTGCAAGGAGCTTGTCTGAGCAAGCAACAGCAGGTAAATAGTGGGTTAATATTGCTCCCCTGATGCTGTATGCTGATTGGGGGATCAGAAGCGTGTGTAGACACCCCCTGGGATGGATTTTTAGATATTGATAAAAATAAAATGTTTTATGAGATGTGTTGCATGCACATAGGCTGCTTTTTGCCTAAGGATTGCAGAAATGTATTAATTCAGCTCAGATATGCCTTTAAAGAATTAATAAATACACCATATTCATACCCTGTCTCTGGGGATGAGGATTAAAGGAAGGGTCTGCGAGTTATGAGCTTGAGACGCAAACCGTAATTCAATCGTCGAATGTTGCATTTGCGGCCCTGCACAGGTTCAATTAGTCAAACCCGTAGTTACGGGATTAGACAGAGCCAATAGAAAAAGAGATCATCATCATTACGTCACTGACAAAGGGGAGGTTAGTCCTACGGGCTACAATTACAATTCGCAATCGGACTCACATTCCAGAATAATGCAATATTAATAAAGCCGTAATTATGATAGTCTATTACATGCGAGTTACATATGTTAGTATATGTTTTAACACATTGATTGCCTGGATTGATATAACATGGAAATCAAACATGAAATATAGTATTTTTTCAGGGCCGATTTGCGAGCTTGAGAATGTTGTGGTATTAATTTTAAGACCTAACATCACTTTCCCTTTTAATAATAGTACAGTAGTGTGTTTTTATATCCATTTACAGAGCTACAGACTTTACTCCCCTTATGAATCCTCTTTATCACTTGTTGAGTTTTGGGCTCCATTTACGTTTTACAGGGTTAAACGCTAGTGAAATTGTAGCAATTTATGATTGGAATTGTAGCGGTTATGGGCTTGAGAGAACAAAGGATTTGCGGCCACAAAGTTCCACGTTCCACGTCACGTAGGCTGTTTTCGTCCGTTCTACAGCTTATCCCGCAAATCGTCTGCTGGTTGGTTTAAGAGGCTAATTTAATAGCCGTAAGAACGTTACGGCTACGGATTTACACGTAGCCCGAATTTAATAGGGCTGAATGTCAGCACATTTGTAATGAAGAAACAGCCACACATAACAACAAGACATAAAAAACCAGAGGGTCATATTCATGTACATGTTCCAATGTGGTTTATATAATACAATGTACTGTATGTGAAAGGTGCTGTTACATTGGGGAAACCAGTCAAAAACTGCATCTAAGGATGAATCTGTACAGACATTATATAAAAAAAAGCATAATGAAGACAGTTACTGTACTCCGATTGGACACCATTTTACCCAGAATGATCACTCAATCCAAAACCTGAAAATCCAAATACTCAGAGGAAATTTCAAAAACATCCAGAAGAGGAAAACATTTGAAATAAAGATTATCAAATTTTTCAATGTCATGGTTACCCGCAGAGATTTTGTTCAATTTCTTCTTACTGTGAGTGTTAGATTTGGGGTTTAGGATTAGGGCAGGTCATAAGCTATCAATTAAGGTGTCAATTTCAATTTTATCCAATTATCTTTACAAAAGCATTCTGTTCCCTCATTCCCACCCTTCTCTCCACTGACAGCTAAAACACAAACCCTCATCATCCAGCTCTGAGGAAGTGATGTATTACAACATGGATTTCTGTGGTCATAAACAGAGTCTTCAAACATTAAGATTTTCCCCAAAATATGTGTTTACGTCCATAGCTTACAATGTTGTTAGTTTGGTATATATTTGACAAATGCATTTTTTTCTTTGAACTGCGGAAGTAAGAAAGAAGTATAAAATATTTATCCTAGTGTACATGCAGTGGTATATGAATAATGTAATGATGTATAGGTTTCTATGTGTGTGATATGTCAGGGATAACATAGTGGCAGCAGACACTCAGGTCAAAATCTGGGGTTATCTGCAGCATATATCTTTATTTAGGGGTGACAAATGCAGTACTCGTTATAGGTGTGTGGTTCATTTCCAATAATTTAATACCTGAATGCCCTTAAACAATCCAGAGAAGCAATTATAATCACTACATATATGCTAATGTTAGTAACATGACACTGAGATTTAATTTATTAGTTCACGTTTAAACTTGTTTTGGGTTGTTCCCACCATTAATTTCACTACATCAGAAACATTTCTATTTTAGCATATGGTATCTTAATATTTTTATCTGTAGGAAAATTAACACATGAGGCTCCAAACTTTGTGTAGGGCGCTTTATTATATAAATTAACTTTGTCACCCAAAATAAAGTTTTTTTTAAGTAATTCTTAAAGGGCATGTACATTTAACACGTGTTAAAGGACCAGTGCACAACACAAAAATATGTGTTTAAAAACGTTAAGTCAGTATAATTAATCAGGAATAAAGTATTACATTGAGGGATCCATGATAAATTGGTGTAAATTGTGTGTGTTAGCAGAGTTTACATTTCCGGAGAGCTGTGGTTGCATTAAACTGTGCAAGGTGTCTGTTTCTGGGCCAGTAAGATGAAAAGGTGTGGTGTCAATTTCAATCTTATATTTTGTCAAACAAAAGCTCTGCACTTATGCCTGTTTCTTCCTCTCCTACCGCTTTCTCCAAGGATAACTACAGACACTCCACTGCATCCTCCATCTCTCAGGATCTGATGTAACAAACACAAAATGGATTCCTGTACTCATAAACCAAGTCTTAACAAATTCTGATTTTCCCCCAAAATGCTATGTCCATGGCTTAAACAGCTGCTAAAATAGCTGGACAGGTGTTTTTCTTTAACTGCAGTAGTCCTTTAACACAAATGGTGCAATTAAAGGACCTCAGTTGGTGTTGTTTAATGTCCAATGACATAAAGCCAATTAAGAAGTATGTAGCACTGATTCAAACCAGGCAGTATATGAGTTACCATGATAATGTGAATTATTACCTGTCTAATTATTTCAGTTTATTAATTAATAGTTGTTGCCTGACCCTTAGGGTGAAATTTTGTCTACATATGCCATTGTGCACGACCGTCTATGGTAATCTGTGTTGTACTAGTAGTTCTTTCTGCTTCAGCGCTTATGTAATATGCATCGTAATGGTGCTTTGTTAATTAGCAAATTGTAGTGTAATACATCTTCTTTCCCTGGATTCATTAGGTTTAACTTTGGCTGTAGCTTGCTTTGCTGCAAGTGCAAATCTAGCCCCCTGTCTTGGGGAAGAGATCCACTCATTATCACATGTGTCCCAATGGACAAAGATAACAGCTATAGCTATCTTGGAGAAGAGATCCACTCATTATCACATGTGTCCCAATGGACAAAGATAACCGCTATAGCTATCTTGTAGAAGAGATCCACTCATTATCACATGTGTCCCAATGGGCAAAGATAACTGCTATAGCTATAACCGCTATAGCTATCTTGGAGAAGAGATCCACTCATTATCACATGTGTCCCAATGGACAAAGATAACTGCTATAGCTATCTTGGAGAAGAGATCCACTCATTATCACATGTGTCCCAATGGGCAAAGATAACCGCTATAGCTATCTTGGAGAAGAGATCCACTCATTATCACATGTGTCCCAATGGGCAAAGATAACCGCTATAGCTATCTTGGAGAAGAGATCCACTCATTATCACATGTGTCCCAATGGACAAAGATAATTGCTATAGCTATCTTGGAGAAGAGATCCACTCATTATCACATGTGTCCCAATGGGCAAAGATAAACGCTATAGCTATCATGGAGAAGAGATCCACTCATTATCACATGTGTCCCAATGGGCAAAGATAACCGCTATAGCTATCTTGGAGAAGAGATCCACTCATTATCACATGTGTCCCAATGGGCAAAGATAACCGCTATAGCTATCTTGGAGAAGAGATCCACTCATTATCACATGTGTCCCAATGGGCAAAGATAACCGCTATAGCTATCTTGGAGAAGAGATCCACTCATTATCACATGTGTCCCAATGGGCAAAGATAACCGCTATAGCTATCTTGGAGAAGAGATCCACTCATTATCACATGTGTCCCAATGGACAAAGATAACTGCTATAGCTATCTTGGAGAAGAGATCCACTCATTATCACATGTGTCCCAATGGGCAAAGATAACTGCTATAGCTATCCTGGAGAAGAGATCCAATCATTATCACATGTGTCCCAATGGGCAAAGATAACCGCTATAGCTATCTTGGAGAAGAGATCCACTCATTATCACATATGTCCCAATGGACAAAGATAACCGCTATAGCTATCTTGGAGAAGAGATCCACTCATCATCACGTGTCCCAATGGGCAAAGATAACTGCTATAGCTTATCTTAAATAGTGTAAAAACAGGCAGTTCAGAAGTCACCCTGTTCACACCTTCTTACAAGCTTTTATATGATTTTAGTACTTTATATATTTACAAGTTGTACATTATCTACAAGTTACACAACTGCCCAGGACCTGCTCTGTGGAATTTTAACTAGTTCTGAAAAAAGGGCACTCCTTCAATATACAGCTGATAGACACTCAAGTCACAAGACAGCACTTATAGTGGGTGTATTTGTTTTATTGCTTTCAAAGCTGAAATCATTTATGATACCAGGATTGTGTTTCTGCCCAAGCCCAGGGCAGCACATTTCCAGGGGGCAGCAATCTGTCTAAAGATGCAGTACTGTACATTGAAATATGCTTTTATATACACAGAAATATCTATATGTCTGTAAGTGTACTTGATACTATCCAATAAACCAAATATATACACTAGGAATTTGCCTGTCAAAAATGACGGGATTAAAATTGTAAGGCTGGCAATGCTGTTTGCCACACAATGTGAGACTTTTGCTCCTCTGAGCACCTTCGGCGCTCATCGCGAGCCCCATCGATGAGCGCAAGTGCTGCGCGGCAACTTCGCCTTGCTTTGCGAGGCTCACATGTGTGATGGCGCCGCTGGCTGCAATGAGCGCCTTTTGCACTCATTGCAGACTAAATGCTGTGCCGCTTCCCGAGGCACGCATGTTTGATGGTGGCGCTGGTCGCAGCTTTGTGACCAACATCGCAAACATTCCGAACAGGGTCCACAACGATATAAGTGATAAACACACATAAACATATGATTTGAAATACAAAAAGGAGAAAGGAAGAGCTGCATGTTGGGGTGTGGGGGCACACAAAACCTGACTGGCCTAAAGCAGCATATAACCGAAATATCCCCATGTAACTATTCTCTGATGAAGTTATCTTACTGATGTAGGTATATATTTATAATAACAAAATAGTTATCATAGTTACTAATTTACTTGTTATGACAACTTTCTATATTATTCTTTATAAACTGTCTAGTGTTTAAGGATCAACAACATCAAGTCTGATTAATAACAGATATGTTATCATATTCCCCTCATATGAGAATAAGTTTAATTTTCTGGAAGAGAGAGGTTTTTTTATGTTAAATGCCAGCAGCTGTATGTGTGGTACTCACTTTCAGTAGAGTCTTTTAACATATTCCTCTGCCTGATTGAATGTTTAAAAAGTTTATATTTTTTCTTAGCTATTAAACTTCCATTTTTTCTTCTCAAGCAGAGCTGCATATCTCCTCCTACCTGTCCTGTGTGTTGCACAAAAAAAAATGCCTGACCAGTCTAGGCTCTGCTTCAGACTGAGCATGCTCAGTAAAGGAGGGCTATGATGGCTCATACACTGGGTGACACCTATGAGGCAGCTGCAAGCTGGTTACAATATAACCGTTACCTCAGTGTGGGTGGAGCTTATTATGTCATGGGGCCGGGCCGATGACATAAGCCTGACCTGTTCCAAGCTCCATTATAGTCCAGCACACAGGTAGAGCTGGCCACGCAACTAATAGACACAGGTAGAATGAGATACACAACTCTGCTTGAGGAGAAAAAAGACAGTTTAAAAGAAAAATGTAAACTTGTATTAATTTACTATTGAATACTGCTTTAAATAGTCTATGCCAAGGAAACAAACATAGGAGTTAGTTGTAAATGCACCACAGTGGTCCTTTAAGTTTCTTCTCTTTACATACTGCATAATTTCTATGATTTCCATTTGCTGAACACACTCTGGGATGAAAATCCACTCTCTTACTTAAGAGAACAAATAATCAGCCTACAAACATTAGCCTCATTAGCCTACAAACAGGTAGTAAAGCAAGCATGGTATAACCAGGCATTATTGACCTGTGACCTAACAAATTCCTTAATTGGATTATGCAGTTCATTTCAGCTGTTACACTGCATGGTACTGAAGGGGAAATTGTTATGATCTACTTTCAGGAAGCCATACCGTGTGTGACATATTTTTCAAATACATTTATGGTTCATTTTTAATAAAAAATGTTCATTATACTTTGTTTGGCAGATTAAAAAAATCTCTTTCATTCAATATACTCATTCATTCAAAAGAGAGTCTTCAGGTGCTCTCACAAAGTCGCCAGATTGAGCCCAGAACGGGCCTGTACTCCGCGTGTCTTGAAATATCAGGTACAACTCACCACAAAAGCTTGCAGAAGTTAAATGTTTGTTGCAGATTTTTCCAATGCAAGAAAGTCTTGTCTGGCATTTTGGGGCTGGGGGAGTCAAACGTATAATCCAGGATAATTCTCCTTGGTAATAAGACATGGGAGCTAAAATGTTCTAACCAACTCATTGTGCACCTGGAAAAGAATATCCCCCCCCCTCATGCTGCAACCAAGATAAGATGGAATCTTCTATACATAAACATAGTCTAAATACAGAAGTGGTTGCTATTTTGTTACATACGCCATACACAAGTGCCGTTTTTCTAAGTTATGTTTGTTCCAAGGTGTGAACACTTTACACATTCTTTGGAGTATTCTGCAGAGCTAAGGATGCAATCTCTTGTGCTCTTTAGTACAGTGGTTCCTTGCTTCTATAACAATTATGTTATGAATCCATAGACAAAGGTAGCTGGGCACACAGTGTCAATTTAAAGGACCACCGTTGTCCAAACATTTCTAGGATACATTTAAAAAACATTCTAAAAAAGTGTTTAATGTATGAAATGTAATTGACAATTGTGATTATAGTGTAGAAAAAACATTTAAAGCAGTGGCAGATCTAGTGAATGGAGGGCCCCTCTGAAAAATTATTTGGGGCCCCTGTAGCTTCTCTGTACATTCCATAGGGTTCAATAAAAAGGCAAATATATGTAAATGGTCACATCACCCCTATGGTGATCAGATCACCTTTCTGTAATATATTTATGTGCCATCCTCCCCTAAAAAAAGAGATGAAGATTTACCCTCTACTGCCAGTAGCAAAGGGTCCTATTCTGTTATGGCCCCCAGTGCTGTGCACCTGCTGTAAATACAGGCAGAGTTGGATTGTTTTGTCTTTTTCTATCCTGGAATGTTCCAGGAAACAGAAGGCAGTGAGCCTTATGTATGTCTGAACTGCAACATATTGGTTTTAATGGGTCAGATCAGAAATCACACTTCCTAACTCACTAGTTAAATAAAGTTAAATCAAAAATATTAGTGTTTATATGCCTTTCTGCTGTTTTAGCGTAAACTTACTTTACTATAATTTATTTTCCATGGGGATTTTTTGTAATAATATATCAAACATACATGACAGAAAGGGGCCACAGGGGTCCTTTAAGAAGGTATTGAGTTTGTTAGCAGTACAAGCCAAGCTATCTTCTAGGTGCCCACCCTTGTAGCCTTGCAGAAGATGTTGTGAGCACTTGAGTGTCTGTAAAACAGGGATACAGTGACTGATGGAATGTATACGTGTCTATAAAATGTTTTGTAACTCACCATAAATGTCTTCTAACATGTTAGTGCCATGATCATAGCCAAACTATAAAGATATAGGAAAAATAACAAAATAATGTCCTGCCATTAAAATGTATCTTGTGAGTATGATGGACAAAGGGAGGGTCTATACTCCAATGAAATGTGAGCACTACTGTGGCATGAGATGCATATTTGTGAACGGTTAATTTTTAATTTTCTACTTTATGTGGATGGTTTTATTGAAATTTAAATTGACCCGGCCTTGGCATAAAGTGTACATAGCCTCATTATCCCTTTTCTGTAAGATAATAAAAAAGTAAGCTAAAATGAAAATGAAATTGGGTTATTAGTACAGTCAGAACAGCAGTCCAGAAAACCTGCCTTAAATTGAGGTATGTAATAAGCTATATGATAACACAATATACATTAGATATACATATCTATTACAGATGAGCATTGTTTTGGTGAGTAATTACTGTCTGGCTATTATCTCAGCCCTTATAATTTCAATTTGGGTTTTAGACAAAGTGACCATATGTACCGATTCGTGAAATGTTGGAGTTTTCAAATATTAGTGCAGTGGTGGGCAATAGGCATCCTGGGGGGCAGATACAACTCTCAGGCTCTTTACATACAGCCCCATGGAGTAGAAGAGCATCTATAATACACAGAACATTATATCTCTCTAAAACTAGCAAATAATACTCATTGGACTCAAATACTTCTCCTCGTTATCTATACCTCTATAACTAATGAATTCCTTCCCTACAGTGATTTTACCATTTGGTTTGTATACAGTATAATTATTTAAAGCGCTGTGAGGTCCTTTTAAGGACTCTGTGCTACATATGAGGCCCTCCAAGTGAGATAGGTTTGCCATTATTGTATTAGTAGACATGTGCCACAACATAACAGGGGATTCAAGAGTTTCACCCTACAGAGGTGTCACTATTGAGAAAGCCTTGATTGTGTAGAGATACATAGACATTCACTGATGGTTTTACATGGAGGCTGAAGTATTTTTGAAGTTTATGATTTTTTTTTATAATAAATTAAATATTTGGTTTGTTGGACAAGCTTGCTGAAATTAGGGGTCGTCGAGTGTCTGCGAAACCTATAAGGCTAAATCATACTGGTGTGATAAATTCATCAAGATTTTATCACTAATATAAACTGCTTAAGTGCAGATTTTTTTTGTTTGTTTGTAAAACAGCTGAAAACATGATTGGACAACTATGGGGTCTAGCTTATAGATAAAGTGACATGGTAATCACATAATTGTCTAGCAAGTTTGAAATAGGACAAAAGTTATTTTTCTATTACATATAAAGCAAACATTGTAAAGGTTCACATATTAAACATTGAATATACCTGCAGTGTGCATGTACAGAAATGTTAAAGTCTCCTGGCAGATTCAGAGTAATGATAAGGAATTGTACCATCTGAGTTATGGAGCTCTGTGCAGGGATATTTTACTCCTTTTAGACTCATTGGCTGCAGCTGAGAATCGAAAAATCAGAATTTGTCAGATGGAGGTTCAGACAGTGCTGCAAAGCTGCATTTCATTGTTTGTTCATATCCCTTGCAGCGCTCATTTTGCATGCAAACGACTTAAGTAATGCTCTTTTATATCAAATCTAGACAAATTTGTGAGTCCAATGTCCCCTTAAGAGCCAAATACAATTTTAGTGGTGACTGCCATAGTGTATTCATTTGTAGTGTCTGTTTCCAGTTTCTAACAAGGGCATTGCCAGAGTCATGTTAATGTAAGAGGCTTGTGTTAGCAATTGCTCCTATACACTATTTGACACACCTCATTAAACATGTACAGCTGTTTAGTTATCCATGTGATTTCTTAATAGTGTTTTTTTTTTTTTTAAAGAGAGATCTGGTGTATTATAGTAGCAACATACTATGAGGGCAAAACACCTTTATTTTATATCATTTGCAAATTTCTTGTTTGTAGTAAATATGTATATATATATATATATATATATATATATATATATATATATATATATTATAATACTTATGTGTATTATACTGTAAAGCAAATCATTTTATTTTATGTATTAGACATTTTAAAGTTATGTTTTTCCTGATTAAGTATATATTTTTACCCTAAGTTTGTTTTTCATGTGCACTGATGCCTGGTTTAATATATTCAGTCCCCGTCTTCATGTCAGGTTTAGAGTGTGCTTTGTTAAACATTGTCTCAGTGTTAATAAGCCCTCAAACTAGCCAACCAATGGCAAGTACCAGCTTAGAGATGGGAGGGTAGAGAGGCTCTGGAGGGATGCTCCTGTCCATTGCTGCTGCCCAAGATAGTTTGGTCAAAACTGGTTTCCTGCCATATAAATATTAAGGTTGCCAGCCTTAGCTTACTAGAGTGCTAAAGGTTCCTGGGCTCGCAGTATATTGCCTAGCACTTTTATTGGAATAGTTGGGTTGTTAAACTTTAAATTGATCTTACAGTAGTACAGTAGTTACAGATACTAGGACAAGGGGGAAGATGTCCAAAGACAAGGAGCACCTGGAGAATGAGCAGAATGCTTCCTTGGAGAAAAAGAGGGTCATGAGCCGCACCTCAGTTATAATCAATCAGGCTGTTAACCGCAGTATTTTCACCTCTACAGTCTCGCCAGCTGCTGAGCGTATCCGCTTCATCTTGGGTGAGGAAGATGACAGCCCGGCTCCACCACAACTCTTCACTGAACTGGATGAGCTCCTGGCAGTGGATGGGCAAGAGATGGAATGGAAGGAAACAGCCAGGTGAGACTTCCATATAAACCAAAAACGTGTTTCAGAAGATGGGCTAGAACTTACTCTCTGGGATATAGTTATTCAAGTTGAGTTAAATTGGAGAGTTAACATTTATTCCGGCTTTATAAACAGGCTTATTCGTCTTATCCCCACTTTTAAGTATGTTTGATAAATATACCTCCCAATTTTTTGTAGTTTTCTTTCTTATCGCCTTTTTCTGTCAATTCAGCTGAGCTATGTCTTTGAGAAGTTAGCATGCAGAAAAAGGGAGTAAGTTTAAACCCATCTTTATGTATTTGTACATTTTAGATGTATTTAAAAATGTCACTGCTATTGTATTGGGTACTTGTTAGCTAAGAGTCTTGATATTAAAGGGGACATACCCTACTAGTGCTAATGCCACAGTGAATTAAAGGGTTAACAAAGACTGCATTCTATTTATTAGATTAGTATATTATTGGAGAGGTCTGCTGTCTTTCTCCCTATTTTCTAGCCCATTGAGTTACCTAAAAGTTCTTGCTTTGACTTCAAGCTGTCACTTGCACTAGTTCAGCAGGGTATTGGATGCCTGTGATAAGATGCTCAGTTGACTGTTCAGTGGTACAGTATTTTCAAAAAACACATTGTACATGTTGGTGGCTACATTGTTTGAAAAGATCTGATGAACACAGTAATCATATGAAGTGCATTTTAAATTACCAGTGTTGCCTGATGTGTTAAGCCAGGGTACAACCAGTATGAAAACAGATCAAATCAGTCCTTTTAATATCTATAAAGAGTTTATTGGGATCACGGAATCAACTATATTCTGAATGACTTTGTAGAGATGCTCAATGTCAGGTTCAAAGGACTGTTCATTTAAGAGCATCCAATTGAAATAAAATGAATATAAAAAAATGAATTAGAGATTAATGGTGGCCAACAACTAATTAGGAGAATGACATTTCAATGTTATAAATAAATATGTTGCACTTAGCACCATGGAAATACATATTTTACAATAAATACATATTTGTAATAATTATTATTTTGCAATGTAAAAATGAGTGGCTACAATATTAATAAATCTTTGGTGTACAATCAGGGTTTTTGATATAAGACACAGATCAGTCCACACGGTTCATTAAATACACTTATGAGTCCCTTGCCAGAAAATAGTAATGTATTTCAGGTACACCACCTTCTAGTTTAACTTTATGAACTTTGAACTTTAATACAGTACTCTAACTTTTAGCCCTTTAAATACCACCTACTACAGGTTGATGAGTTAAGCATCTTCATACTGTTTGAAAGAAAAAAAACATACATTTCAAGATGATTAACTTTCTAATTTAGACATACAAATTCTGATCCACAGTAATAAATCACTTTGTTGAGATTGATTAACAAACCCGACAGCAAGTAGTTGACATGAACACATTAACGACTGATGGTTCTGCTATACTTGCTTGGAATATAAAGCGAGAGGCAAGATTGGAGCCAGCTAGCAGTTTTGTTTCTTCACACTCTTCTTGCCAAACGTGCTGGCAGTGGGTTTAGGTCCGTATGGTGGTGCAGGAGTTAAGGCCCATGTTACCCACTTGAATACTAATCACATTGGTGCCTCTGAAGCATTGTGCTATATAAAGAGAGGTAATCAATCAGCATACACAAATTGGACTAGGGGCAAGATAAATCACCAATATTGTAAGGCAGAGGAAGTCAATAGGCGGATCTGGGTCCGGATCAGGACCTTTGTCCCATTTCTTCCGGACCTTTGCTGCTTCATCACATTTACTAATTATCACTCAGGGCCAGTGTAAGCTCTTTTCATGTTAAACCTATTTTATAGTTCACCATCCATTAACATAAAATATACATGTGCATACAATAACAAAGCAAAGCTTTAGTCAGAAAATATAATATGAAAACATAGTTTACATAATGGCTATTGCTGTGCCCTGCTTCACCACTCTCATTTTCCTTCCCTGCCCCACCACTCTCATTGACCTGAACACTACTGAAAGAAAGTGAAAAATTTAAACTGAGATAACATTGATTAGGTTTGAATAATGTTATCTCAATTTAAATTGTTCACTTCCTTTCAGTAGTGCTCAGGATATTGAGAAATTATATTATCTACTTAAAGATTTGCTTTGCTGCTGTTTGCACATGTATTTTTAATGTGAATTAACGGTGAACTGAAAAAAATACGTTTTAATGTGAAAAGTGCATACACTGGCACATAACACTTCCACACAGTTAAAAAAAAACTTTTGGTTAATTTCTCTGGGTCTCCATCAATATGTGATCTTCCTTCCTGTATCCTCTGATGGTCATTATATTAAAACTTTTAGGTGCCTATTCATAACAAATCTAGTTTCTAGAACTTAATGAAGAAAGAAAAATAACTGACTACTGCTGCTCTATACTATGGTTCCACAAAACCATGGTTACTTTTTTTTGCTCTTGTAGGGCTGAATTGCTCATCACTGATTTCATTGCTACTGTTAATGCTAAATAATAAAGTCCACTATGCACTTCTTAGACTAATGTGACCCTCTGTGGATTTTGTTGTACTATGCCACCTAATATGCGCTCTGACACACTTTATATTCTATGGGAAGAGAAATACCACTAATCTTAACCAGAAAGTGCCATTTTCAATGGCACTTTTGTAAAAAAAATTATTTCGTTAGAACACATGATATTGCAAGGTTGTGTATATTACTGTAGATCAGTGGTTCTCATCAGCCGGTCCTAGGACTGGAGCTGGTCCTTGAAACTGATCTGCTGTAACTCAGAAGAGCCCAACACTAATCATATCACTACCATTAGTAATGGTTATAGACAGATTACTAATGAATGTATCTGCAGTTATAATGTACTTTATTTAAAAGCACTGCAAAGCTACATGAAAAATTAGTTTGTCCCATCTTATATCACCCTATTAAAATGTTTTGGATATCAAAGGTGGTCCCCATGAGCAGTTGAAGGTAACTAGCCAGTCCCAGGCTGAAAAAGGCTGGAAGCCACTGCCACACACTACATTACTTTTCTTGTATTGTATAGGATCTCTGATTTGTCAGATCTCCCTTTAAGCAGTACACTTTCTTAGTCCTCCGGTATAATAATCTCATTACATTTCCCTAAAAATATACCAACCATAATTGCTGCTTCTTGGTCATACAATTAAATTAGCGTTAATTATTGATAATAGCTGTTGAACAGTAATGAGTAAACACATTTACACTGTAGGATATTGCAAAACAGGCTAGAAATTTGCAGTGGAAAGAATTTACATTTATGCAATATCTAATTAGCAGTTCGTAATTAGCTATGAAGTCTGAGTAAACATTGATATTTCAGCATAATGGGTTATGGGAGCGATGCAGTCATCAGTAAGGATTACTTTACAACTAATATTTGGATGTACATCTTATTTGCACATTGACATGGCTCATGAGCTGATAAAGAAGCAGCTCCAAAAGCAATATGTACTAAATATCTTATTATGACATATCAGATCCATGTAGTTGGTGTATGTACATGGTAACGCTAATTTTTAAACAGCATTTATTATCTGGATATATCACGAATCCTTCTCCAGAATATTTGTAATATTATTTTAATACTTTAAAAAAAAAAAAATTGCCAGTTCTCATTTACAGTAAGAATTCATGTTGGCTTCTCAGCCAGTAAAAGGCCAAGTCCCAGGATATATTTTCGCCATAATCTCCTGTGATTGGCCGAGAATGGGCAGGGGGAGGAGATTATTAGTATTCAGTGTTGACAGAGGGAGGAGACAGCATGTATACAGTGTTTCCCCATAGAGTTTAGTCTTAAAGATTTAAAAAAAAACTAATTTTGTAGCAAAATAGATATGTTTTATATAATAGAGATTAAAACATTAGCTTGGAACTGAAAACAAATGCAATGATTTGCTCTTTGTTGCTTTAATGCACAATTACTCTTCTCTTTTGAGACATTTGGTAGATGACATTTAGCCAGGTATATATAACAGGCTTCAAACTGAGTACAATTAGGAGCTGTAGAGAAGGCAATTTGGACAGCTCAAAAAGTGAAGAGCATGTCACTTCTAAACCTCATTTCAGAGGTGCTCCTGGGCTATTTGTAGTTCTCAGAAGTCTCCCTTGTGATCTCCATTTTGTAATTTGCAGCAGTAGTTCTATCATATATACAGTATTACCTTCAAAACCTTCTATAATTCACCAATTCTCACCATGGATTGGCACCAAGTTTGTGTATTTAAAAGAAGCTTTCTAATAAATTCCACTTTTGTTTACTTTCGCCCACATACAAGAAATGGGTTTGAATTAACATCACTTCCTCACATTATGAAAAACATAGATTTGATTTTTTTGGAGTGAACTTGGAGAATCCTGTTCCTTCTTGTTTAGTCAGGGTCTATATTATAGGGATCTGCCATTAATGTAGACATATGCTAGACACGGCTGGTTTGGTGTTTGCCAGAGCTGGAGATATCTAGGACTTGCTTGACACAAAATTAGGAGATATAATCTAACTTGTATACACATTCATTAAAGAAATGAAACAGAGCACATGCATTCACAAATACTGTGTAAAAAGTTAACATCTAAGACAATATACTTTGTATTTTTTTTATTTCCATGTTTTACTATGTACAGCATTATTACATCCTGATGATTGCTCCCGTATAATTGCTCCGGTGTAACAGTACTGTAAGTGCGTCTCTTATACAGTGACCTAAGGTTTGTCTCAGACTATGTGAATGTGATATTCTGTTTGTTAGTTCAAACTCTCCATCGATATACAAATAAGATGCACTCCCTCAACTGACTTCAACAACGCTGCATTGCTTCTATATTATATTGGCTCTTATAAATGTCTATTTTTCTACTTAATTTCTACTTAATTATTAAAAAAGCCAGTTGAAGTAAGGGGAAAAAGTATTTGATCCCCTGATGATTTTGAAAGTTTGTCCACTGACAAAGAAAGGATCAGTCTATAATTTTAATGGAAAGTGTATTTTAACAGTGAGAGACAGAATAATAAAAACAAAAAACCTTCAACTTAGTACTTGGTGGCAAAACCCTTGTTAGCAATCACAGAGGTCAGATGTTTCTTGTAGTTGGCCACCAGGTTTGCACACATCTCAGGAGGGATTTTGTCCCACTCCCCTTTGTAGATCCTCTCAAAGTCATTAAGATTTCGAGGCTGATGTTTGGCAACTCAAACCTTCAGACCACAGATTTTCTGTTCAGTTGTCCTGTCACCTTAGCAGAAAAACACCCCCAAAGCATAATGTTTCCACCTCCATGTTTGATGGTTGGGATGGTGTTCTTGGGGTTATAGGCAGCATTCCTCCTCCTCCAAACACGGCAAGTTGAGTTGATACCAAAGTGCTCGATTTTGGTCTCATCTGACCACTACACTTTCACCCAGTTCTCCTCTGAATCATTCAGATGTTCATTGGCAAACTTCAGACGGGCTTGTACATGTGCTTTCTTGAGCAGGGGGACCTTGCGGGCGCTGCAGGATTTCAGTCCTTCACAGCGCAGTGTGTTACCAATTGTTTTCTTGGTGACTATGGTCCCGTGTAGTTCTGGGCTGATTCCTCACCGTTCTCATGATCATTGAAACTCCACAAGATGAGATCTTGCATGGAGCATCAGACCAAGGGAGACTGACGGTTATTTTGTGTTTCTTTCATTTTCGAAAGATTGCACTGTTGTCATCTTCTCACCAAGCTGCTTGGCGATGGTCTTGTAACCCATTCTAGCCTTGTGTAGGTCTACAATCTTGTTCCTGACATCCATGGACACCTCTTTGGTCTTGGCCATGGTGGAGAGTTTGGAATCTGATTGATTGATTGAGTGCTTCTGTTGACAGGTGTCTTTTATACAAATAATGAGATGAGATTAGGAGCACTCCCTTTAAGAGAGTGCTCCTAATCTCAGGTCGTTACCTGTGTAAAAGACACCTGGGAGACAGAAATCTTGCTGATTGATACTTATTTCTCTCAATGACCTGCAAATCAATTTATAACTTTGACATGAGTTTTTCTTGTTTTTTTGTTTTGTTATTCTGTCTCTCACTGTTAAAATACACCTACTATTAAAATTATAGACTGATCATTTCTTTGTCAGTGGACAAACGTTCAAAATCAGCAGGGGATCAAATACTTTTTTCCCTCACTGTATGCTGCAAAATATATTTTTCATTTATATTACATTTCTAAAATTGTACATTTTAGAAATTATTATTTTTCTACATAGGAAAATGTGTGCTTAAACAGATTGTTTAGTTTTTATTCTCGGAGTAAATAAATGAATATATTTATATTAATAAACAAGAGAAATCTTGAGTAAGCTGACAATTTGTTGGCTTCAGACCACTTCCTTTCCCTATGCACCATGATTCTTTTTCAGTTTATCTCTTTGTGCAGGTATAAATGAAGATAACTTGTATTAATGTGCCCTTTTCTCTTGCATTAATAGAAACGGTTCCTACATTTTAAGCAAATATTCCTCTTGATGTAATATTTCAACATCAGTAAAAAGTTACTCAATATGACAAATACCCAGGAATCTTTTACTTTCCTTGGTAAAGAAACGTCCTGTATCTCGAGTAAAATACTGGCACACAAGAGGATGCAAGAGATTCAGATAACTTACTCCCTTCAATTACTGACAGTTGAATGTTGCTCAAATATTAATCTCAGAAAATATAAATGAGTAGAGAAATGGTAAAACTCTGTGAGCTCATGGCAGTACTCAACAATACAAAGTGCACGGATGAGGCAATAGTCATGTGATGGGAAAGCAGACACCATTATTGCATAATTGAATTCTGGTCTGAGATCAGCATCTGGTGCACATCTGGTAATATTTAGTCCAAGTAACGTACTATATCAAACTGCAAAACATGTCAGAAGAGACGTCACTTTGGAAACTACTTAACAGAACATCTATAAATAGTTTTATCTTTTAATTTAAATTGTATAATCCTGTTTTACTGGCTGTTGACTAAAATAATATCTTCCATTAAGACCTCTGATTGACTAGTAGTTATAGAATGATATAACAGGGGGTTTTATCAGTGACTCTAAACAAAAATGGATCGCTACCTTGTCATGGTGAACGGGCTTGTGTACCTTAATGAAGCTGTGAGCTATGCCAGGTAGAGTCATCCAAGATGGGCAGGTCATAGCACAGAGGTCAGACAAATTGTGGTCCACTGGAGAAGCAACTGGCAACCCAATCCAGTAACTTTGCCATATGGATGAGCACAATCCGACACAAGATGTGCTGGGCGTGATGCATCCCATAGGGTCGCAGAGAATCAGACACGACTGAACAACAAGAACAAATATAGTTTGAGTGAATATACTTGTATGGATAAATACTTTTTTTTACCTATCAATAGAAATTTTTCATGTATTATGCAATGTGTTTTTACAGGTTTTGTATAACGTATGGCTGTAGTCTAAGAGTAAGCAAGTTAAAACCTAAAGAACCAGTAACAGGTTAGGAATTAAAAATAGTTGTAAAAACTGTAGATCTGTATAAAAAAATTGTTAAAATATAATGTTTTGAATGGGACTGTGTTGAAAAAAAGTATGAATATTTAGAAATGTACAAAGTTTGGATAAAATGTGGCTCTTTTTGGTGGAAGAACTCTTTTCTTCGCCTTGTACATTGAAGAAGGTAGTGTAATTTCACTGTATCGGTCTTAAACTAAGGGCACCATTGTAGATGTAGCCTGTTAATCTTACCTAACAAAAAAGAAATCACATTGAGCTGCCATTTTGGATATTCTACTGATCACCATGAAGTTACATTGAGAGTAACTAACATTCTAAGCTTCACTCCTTTATGTTTCTTTATTTCTGTCCTCATACATCTTGTACTTCTTGTACATTATCAGTGGAGAAACTTAGTCCTAGCAGTGGCATCATGTTCTTACCTGTCCAATCTCCTCAGTGCTGAAGTTTGTACCTCAGATTTTACAAAGAGTGGATTAAGCTCGATCAGACACACTTTTTTTGTATTTCTGCATAAACTCCTAAAGTAATTGGAACAATTACAACTTCATTTTATTTATCTGAAAAGGTGCAGTTCTTGTGCCTGTAAACATTTTGTATTCCCAGAAGAATGTCAGTTATGAGGTTAACTAACATTATATCATGATATAACAATTTATTGGGCTTAACCTTTGCACTGTTTTAAACTTGTATTTTTTTTTTATTCAACTACTCAATGTAAATGTTACAAATCCAAAATTCATGGTTACTATCTTTAATTTAAATTACATTATAATAAAATTCTAAAGTGCACTCTTAAAATGTTAGATGCATGTTATATGTACCGTAAGTGCATATTTTATTCCGGAAAATATGGAAATACTGCTGGAAATTATAATTTTTCACTAGAGATACCACTGGGAAAAAAAGATAAATGTTACCTAGACTGGGTTATGATTTATTTTTTATTATTTTTACATTTTTGTGAGTATTTGCTAAATCTGACTAATATCAGAGGCATATCATGGACTCCCAAACAGTAACCGGGCTGCAACTCTCCTATAACAAACGGAGAAACTTTTCTAAAAATGTATTTAGGTCGGTTGCCCTTGTCCATATTCATATTGTATCAAATCAGTGGTGTTAGGATATTATTTGGTTAAAGAGACTGTGAGAATTTGATGAACTCCACACTCTTTTGTAACATCAGTGGTTGACAAAATGGCACATCTGAGACCAGAGGCATTGTATCTGATTAGTATGTAGTCATTATTTTATTTTTGTTTGTAGTTTAAAAAAATATATAAATCTTTATTTAGTTAATGTAATGTTGAATTATGGGATCCTTGGTTGAAAAGCAGAGCATTGGGAATGGGGGTAATAGATTTTCTATAACAATATAGATTCCTTGTGCCTCAAACATTGTTTGACATTTGTATATTTTGAATTTATTTTAATATCCTGTTGTTTTAGGTGGATAAAGTTTGAAGAAAAGGTGGAGCAAGGTGGAGAAAGATGGAGTAAGCCCCATGTTGCCACATTGTCCTTGCACAGCTTGTTTGAACTGAGAACATGTATTGAAAAAGGAACGATCCTGCTTGACCTTGAGGCCACTACACTCCCACAGGTCATAGGTGAGTAACGGTTGTGAACAACACATATCTAATGTAAAAATGCAAAAAAGTTCATTTGATTTATTTTTATAATTGCAATATTGCAACCTCAATGCTTTATATTCTCCTTCTATTGGTGGTTTTCTAACTGATCTCTTTGGATAAGTCATTATTATATAAGTACCTAATTCTTATTTGCTTATTGACAAAATGTAGTCTTGAGATGAGAACTTTTATATGGCCAGTACCCTGAGGGCTGTCTAATTTGTTAAATATTGGCATATGATTACTATGTATCAACGGTGAGGAGACTTAGGGGAGACCTTCCACAGTGGAATGAGAAGAATCCTTCTAGGGGGGCGTCCAACTATGCTACCAGTGCTTAGGAAGCATTGTGAAAAGGAAAATAGATGGGAAGAGAGGGAATCTGGAATAATGGACAGGGATCAGAGTAGAGAATAAAGAAATGAGAGGGTTGGAGACTCAGCAATAATTTGGGGAGGAGAGATGAGGAGTGACTAAAGGGTTACACAGATAATTGTATAATTGGAAGGGTGTCTCCAAATGTTTGTTATATATACACATATACATTATATATCTATATTGTCATATTGTATTAATAAGCACAGTTCACTAGGTTCAATAGAGAACCACCCATATGTTTAATGTGTCATTCTAATGCCGTCGGAGTTTGATACAGAATAGAGGTAAAACTGACAAAAATAATCCATATAATCTCTACATATTACCTTTGTGAGCTGAATAGATCCTGATGAGAGTTAGTGTCATCATTAAAGTATATACATGATAACTTGTTGGAAAAAGTGGGCATAAGGATTTATTCTTATGATGCATAAACATTGTCTAACTAGAGAGGTCAAGGGAGACAGAGTGGTGAAGTTCAACAGGTTTAGTATTATCTAAATATTTATAGCCATGAGTGTTCAATTCATATTTACACCACCAGATCCAAATTTATTCCTGAAAAATACACAATAGGATCTATTCAGCATATTATTTTATAGGTAAAAACAAATATATTTTAATATAATGACAATCCAAATGGAGCTAGAATGAAGTTGGCATTATGAAGCAGAAGTCAGCACCATTTAGCTCAGTAGAGGGCAACTCAGCCCTATGAGGGCTGCTAACAGTCCAGGATTTATTTTCATTCTGATTGATCAACCTGTGCTTATGCAGACAGACATTGAAAACCTGGCCTGTTGGCAGCCCTCGTAGGACTGAGGTGTCCTCTACTCATCTCATTTTTTATTTTAAAATATAGATGTTTCTGAAGAGGTATATTTTACTAAGGAGTGGAGACAATGCTCCTGAAAGTTGTATTTTTTCTTAGATTTATCTTTTGACTATTCTTGGATTAAGTATGGAAATTTCCCTTAATAATCAGACCAACCTATTTACTCCAATATATGCAGACCAAAGGATAGATCACCCCTGCCCTAGGTGATTTTTGTATCTGACTACTGCTAATACATTTCCATTTATAACCCAGGATCCTACTCTAAAATAATAACTATAAGATTCCTTTCCTTTGTTGCTATTTTTAATTTAGTGACAATTATACTGTAATCCTCGCCAGATTCATATATACTAAATATAACGGGTTTTGAATTTGGTGAAACCTCTGATTATTGTATATATTTGCACGATTGGAATAGCATTATAGAATACAATACACACAAGCTCACACATTATTCCTGTCAGCCATCTTGTTTTTGATGTGCACTCAAGCTTGGGGGTTTTCTTTTAGGAGATGCCACCGCTAAATATGAATTGTCCATATGTACTATATTTTGGTTTGTATCTTTGGCCTGTATTATTACCCAAGACACACTTGTTATTGCTCTCATTCAAGGGTTATTAAGCAGTTTGTTTTATTGTTGTGCTGCAAGCCAAGTTGAAACACTGAATTGTTTGTGTCAATATTTTGTGCTAGACTGAGCGCACAATAAAGATAAGCACACATTTACACAGAAGCAAAAGTTTAAAGAAAGTAAAAAAAGAATCTAATGTCATAACAATGGTAGCAGAAACTACGACAAGTCGCTTTTGGAAGGTACATCAGTTTTACCTAAAGTAATGTCTGTAGACTTCAATGGACATTCATGTTTGTTAAACCTGCTGATAGCTTTATCCAGAGATATGTGAACTGGTCCAGACAGCAAGTTTAAAAGGACATTGTAGCCCCAAATTATGTTATATTTTAGGATACAGCTTCGAATAAATTATTCTCATAAAGGTCTATATTTTCTGAATCATTACTACTGCCCTAAACATTGAATGCTTTATTTTATAATAGTTTATATATAAAGATCTGTTTAAATATAAAAACATAAAAAGATTAAAAACTATAACAACAACAAACGTCTTAATAATTTGTGAATGTGGTTCATAATCAACCCAGACACAAATATAGGATGTAAGCAAGGCCGGATTAAGAGCCTTAGAGGCCTCCATATATATCTAATTCAAAATATAAACAGTAATAAACTGTTACAATGTATATAATTAATCTCTATTATTATTTTTTATATATATATGCAATTTTTCATTTATTGTCGGAGCTCCTTTTTGTGTAACCTGGTTCAGCTGCACCATTTGCGGTTTTGCACCATATGGTCCATGTTAAATCTGGCAAACTTCTGTGGTGCCCCCCCTTCCCTTGATGCCCTAAGCACATGCTTATTTTGCTTAATGGTTAATCCAGCCCTGGATGTAAGATATGTGTAGAACAAGAAAAGAGATGGGGAAAAAGGGGGTGAGGGTATGGGAAAGGACCTATCGTAGTGTAGCATACGTCCTTCACTTGACTGGTTTGTGGCATGCACAGGTACCATTAAAGAGCCTCCCGCTCTGCCAAGGTCCATTTAAAAGATTATCAGGCCTGACTAAAAACTCAGGCCTTTCTGTTCCCCAGGCTTTTTATTTATTTTTCGTTTTTTTTTCTTTTGTTTAAGAGAGCATTGATATTTATAAGCTTTCTTACTTATTCTATCTTTTAACTTGTTATCTGAGTGTGCTTGTTGATAATTATCTTCACACTCTAGGCTTTAAAAATGGCACCCATTAGACGCTAGATATAAGTAAGAGATAGAATGGAAGAATGGAGAGGAAGGGGAGTGAAATTTAATCATAATAGGAAATCACATAATATCCAAATTTTGCAGTCATAGCTTTTGTTCAACATACAGTTGATATAAACTAATACCTGTTTATGATGACTTTCATTTACCAGAGAAGATCGTTGATAACCAGATTGAGACAGGACTACTGAAGGCAGACATGAAGGACAAGGTGACTTACACATTGCTCAGGAAGCATCGGCATCAGACCAAGAAATCCAACCTGCGCTCCCTGGCTGACATAGGGAAAACCGTCTCCAGTGCAAGTAGGATGTTTACCAGCCCTGACAATGGTAATGTATAGACCACTTTATACTATAGCCTTTCCTTTTCTTTTCTTTTTTCTTTTGGAAATACATTTGCCCATCAAAAGGACAGTACCACCAGAAATGGTGTTTAATATATACCTACTAACCTGATGACAGCAGAAATACTCTGCTTTTAGAAAAAGTTAGATAATGGTAAATATAAAATACAAGCTTATACACTGATAAAACCTAATATGCTGAGGAGGAACAAAAATTCTATTTACCATGTAATATTTAACTTACTGTAAAAATTAATAGAGGAACAGAACATTGCTATATCCGTTTAATACAATTTCTGGCGGTACTTCCCAGTTAAATGTAATGTTGCCCACTACAATGTATTTGTGCTTTGTTATAAAAACCCCAAGCATCTCTAATCTTATATATCCCATATCCACAATGCAGACTACATGAATGTCATGTTAGTAGAAGAAGCATTATCCTGTTCCATTCATAAATACACAGCAACAAGGACATGTGATAATATAAAAGTAGAACGTACTCATTTACTTACTATTTAGCGAAATGGCTTTAAAAGGTACTGCACAATAAACATAAATAACCCATAAATTGCCATTATTTGTACTATTATCTCTTTTCTTGATGTCATATCAATGAATCTGAATCCATTTACCTTTATCACAAAGTATACTGATTACAGTTAATTATCTCTGTTCTGATTGTATCAGACAAAGACAGGGGGTAAGCTCTAATATCATAAACTGCACCTTTTGCAATATTAATTTACTATTTATCAAGTGGTGCCAAAATTCACTAAACTTTACTGCACTTTTCTATAGAAAGAAAAGCCTTCACAGCCTCAATGGACAGATTTGCAGATTTGTTGGTGTAAAACTTAGTGAATTTCGACCTTTGTTGTTTAAAAAAACTGCAATGGAATGTGTCACACTTGAACCAATGATCTGCTTATTTATTGCTTTAATGTCAATGCCATTCATATTTGCTATAAAATAAGCACATGTGTTATGTTTATTCAGCAGTGCTGGTCCGTTGGTCTCGATAACAAGCCAGGATACATTTTCAGATGGATAGATTTTGTTTCCTTGCATAACTCCACAGTGGCTACATATAATCACCAGTAGGCATGTAACCATATATTCATAATTTGACATGTCCATGGCCTGGTTTTGAAAACCAAGGGTATAAAATATCACCAATGTGATATGGTCCCTACAGGCTTAATCTAATTTTGCCCTACAAAATATAATTAAACTTTCAATGAAGTCATCTAAATTAATGGATGCTGTTTAATCTCAGCTTCATATTAGTACAGCTTCATATTGTTAAAGGTCCCATTAAAATGACTTTCCAAGCAGGTGGCGGTATACACGCTGTGGATCACATATGAGACAGCCTCAAAACAGAATCCAGGCTGCTGCTACCAGCGTGATAGCCACTGATCCCAATAGCAGAAACGCGTGCCATTTTGATTGAGTCTAGACCCTGTTAAAAGATCCATTTAGCAGGAGCACACTAAAGTGCCTCTTGTGTGAAATATTACATTGAGTTAGGGAAAACAACTTTAATGTGAATCCATTAATGAGAATTTCTTTGATCAGTCCTCAGTGGATAAAGCCCAAGGTCAAAATTTGGTTATTTCTTAGTTAACCAACACATAAATCATCATCAGTGATGTACTGATTTTCAATTAATATGTGGACCTTTTTTTAAAGCATAAACATCTTCTAGGAAGATTGTTTGTACTAGTTCACTAAAAGTATCACTATGTACAGCCAACATGCATGCATTTATCAAACATGTTAGCTGAAATAACACCCATAGACTTTAGTGGAGATTTATTTTATTGGAAAACTTGATATATTGCCACACACCAATGTCATATGCACATAGCAAAATTGTACCTCTAACCGATAAAAGGTCCTGGCACATGTAAACTGCATTTTTCTCACATCATTGTTGATTTATTATTATCATCATTCTCAGGTGTGCCATATGTGTTTTGTATACCTCACCATCATTCTCCATAATACTAATATATAACTACATCAATTTCAGTTTCATTTTTTGGAAGTTGCATTATTTTCCATAACTCTTGACACTACAACACTTCCATTTCATTACTATTTGTACATAATATATATTTATACATATGAAGGTACAGTTTGTTGTAATGTTATATATTCCTGTACTGTGGCCCACACAGGAGGGAGAGAGGACACCCTGATGAAAAACTCATTTCTCTCAGGTGAATATCATGGTTCTTGATGCCTTTCACATCTGTATGTTAACATTAATGGATGCTCTAACCATTTAACTGCTGTGCAGTGGAGAGGTTAACAGTGACCCTTAATTACAAACCATTGTGGTATTTGTGAATGTGTGTGTGTATTATATATAATTATAAATATCTACAATATATGTCTATACTATATATTCTTTCATCTAGTGCATATTAATATTAGATAACATATTAATTACACCTCATCCATTATGAGAAGAACATGCATACAAATTAATTGTTACTGGACTTGCTATATAATTCAGTGCATTGTTATTTGTAAATCTGAGTAAGGACAAAACAGATATCCTGTTAGAAGAGCCAAAGAAAGCTGCCAAAGAAATGAAAAAATATCAGATATCACATATTTGAATTTCCCCTCTTCTTGATTTGCTCTGAATTTGCATGCTTCAAAAATATAGAAAAATATAGAATGGCAGCTCAGGTATCATCAAATATGGTGTTGTAAACAAAGAACTCTTGGAAGTTTGCCATACTTATGTGTGTATAGATGTGAATTATCCTCTTTAAGTTTATTCTTAAAAAAAAAAAATATATCCATGTTTGAGCCCAAGCTTACCATCCTTAGGCTTAGTACGCAATGGCCTCCATCCAATTGCAAGCCCGTAATTACCTTCATACAGGCTGCATGTCTGCAGGTTAGAAATTTGATACAATTCCGGCTGTATCCAATTGATTCAAGCCCGCAATTACAGGGATAAAGCCTAGAACCGTAAACCATGAACTTGTACGTAGCAATTCGGGGCATGATCATGATCAATTAAGCAAGCCCGTAAGTTACAATTTTAGACAGAGCCCATAGTAAATGAGGCCATCATCCTGACCTCAGTAAAAAACAGAGTTCAAACTACAATCAATTTGTGTTTAGAAGTCCGATCTGCAATCAAACTCGCAATCTAGAAATGTAGAAATCAATAAAAATCAATATATAAAGTGTTCTAGTCCATTTGGGTGGCCTGATATGTTCTGCTTCCTGAAATCAATATAACACGGAAATAAGACTGTTGTGCAATTAATTCTAATGTCTTTCATTGCTTTACCAGTATTTTAAAGTACAGTAGTGTGTTTATTTGCTTTTACAGTCCTACGAACCCACTTGCGGGTCCTATCTAGCACTCGTAGAATTTTTTGATACATTTGCCATTTACGGGTTTGAAGGCAATTGTAGGCTTGTTGAATTGTTGGAATTAAGTATGGATTCTGCGTTTTTAGCACTGATAACATTTACAGGCTTGAAACATCAAAGGAGGAGATAGGACGGAGTTACGTTTTTGGCAACCGCAGTGATTTTGAGCCTGTAACTCGTAAATGGATTGCGGGTAGCTAGAAGAGGCCAATTGAATATCAAAACATTTTACAGCTACATTACGGGTTCCAGTAATTACAATTTGGCCAATTGAATGGGGGCCACAGTCTTTTATACAACATGTACAATTTTAAGCCACACCTAGCAAACGTTTGATGCACGCTAGTGTGCCGGGAAACACTGTTTGAGAATCACTGCTGTGCTTAAAATCTGACCTGTAATCAGGTCTTGTAAGCTAGAGTGAACTGCACTTTAAGGGACTAAATGTCTTGAAAAAACAAACAAAATAAAAACATGCATTTCTGACTATATTCCAACTTGATGTAATGAAATGTATTGTTAACCAAATTTTATTTTTTAGTATGAGTAGTCAAAACAAATGACCTTACATTTTTTAAGATGAGTGGCCTGGGATTTTTCTTAGGTTTCTTAGTGTTTTATGGGTAGTGTGAAAATGTTAAAGGACACTCTAGTGATATATTTATAGTATGGTCTTTTGAAGAATTAATTTTCAGAGAAAATAATAAAATATATCAGCATGCTTTTATTTAATACCCATCACAGTGCTGTCCAACATCATTCATGTGGTGGGCCGGATTATTATTGTTCAGTAAATTTATAGGCTGGATTGTCTCTAATCAGTAATAAATTATATGCAGCAACTATTTGTTTAATCACTAAACACATTACTGACACGTTCTTCAAATGAGCATTTTATAAAGATAAACGCACTGGGGTAAATTTCAATATTAAGTTCAGTTAAAATATTTTCGAAGTTAATTAAAAATTTTAACATGTTGAAATTCCCATGTTCATTTTAACTTTTCTGACAATTGACAAATGGTTTTATGGACAGTAAAGAACTTAGGGTACTGTACCTAAATATGTCACGTACACATTATTTAGTATTTCTGCTTAAATTCCCAAACACTTTTTTTAATTGCAGCAAAGAAAAAAAGAATAAAACATAATAAAATTTTAAGTAGTTTCACAATGTAAAAGCTCTCATACCGTAGAAGTGCTCTACTTTGCTCCTGTTCAAGCTTTTAGTTGTCTTTCTCCCTTGTTTTTCTCACCTTTATTTTGCTTTCCCTTTGCTATTTCTGCTGCCGCTCTTGTTTCCTCTTCTGCTTTCTGCTTCTGGCGCTAGCACGCAGTCCTCTAGAGACTTCTGTGCCCTGTCTGGCAACCCGCATGTCGGATGATGATCTCCGCGTGCGGCGCAGTCCCAGCATGGGATGGCTGAGTAAGTTGGGGATAAATATGATGGGTTGGGATGAGGAAGGGTATAGCAAACATGGATATTGTGTAAAGTACCACTGTAGCTTAGCAAAAAACACACATAACAAACTAACAAGTTCTGTGTATAAGACAATTTGTGTCATGTTTGATTTGAGCATTCCCTGATAGCTTGGAGCCAGAGGGCATGTTCTACTGAGCGGTGGGGAAGGTATGGAGGATTTGTTAAATGTATCAAATCATTGAAATTCTGGGTATTTGCATGGAATCAGACAGATTGCAAATATACAAGCTTTTTACATGCAATATTCACCAGTACCAGGGTGAAGAAGAGGCATCAAAATATTTGTTTTCCTATTTAAAAAAATCCATATATATATATATATATATATATATATATATATATATATATATATATATATATACAATCATACAGATACAGTGGTCCTTTAAACATGTTTCTACTTCCTGCACTGCAAAACAAGGCTTGAAGTCTTTAGGATCCTTAAGAACTGGTTTGCAAAACACTACAGGATATCAATGTAGAACAAAAGTATTTATGCTCAGCATATAGTTACAATGCTTTCACATTTAAAGTATTTATCTGAGATTTCAAGGGACTCTTTAGGCTTCTTTTGCTTTATATAAATGTTTTAAGTAGGAGACTTAATTTTATAATTTTTTAATGTAATTTTTAAAATGTGTACAGATGATTGCAAGTTTTTGTAGCCCTCCCATATCTTCTGGTTCTTGCTTATTATGGCAGCCATGATGCACAGGGTGATATAAGGTCAATTCCAAGGCTTTACACAATCAGTGTCTCATGCTGCTCTGCTACATGAGAGAGAAGAAAAGTAAAGAGGGAGGTTCCAGAAACTGTTACTCTGGGAGTTGCTTAGAAGTAAGTGAAATGTAAAATGTATATGACAATTACATTGTAGAGGATTACATTAAGTAATTTATTTAAAACAAACAAAAAAAAATGCCTTAAGAGTCCCTTTAAAGCTAAAAAGATGTATGATGTTTGTGCTCTTTTCTAAATGTGAGACATATTTTAATGATCTAAGTTTATATACAGACATCATCAGGATGTTACCTCTGCTGGGGAATATTCATTAATGAGAGTTACATATGTTTAGTATGTGTATTTGCATATATTGCTAAGATTACAAACAGGAAGGTTGCCTTATTACTCTGAAATATTGAACAGAATTCACAATGTAATGGCTAATCAAGCAATTTCTTTGAATATTTTTTTTTCAATTTGGTAGAATGTCCATGAAGCAAATGGTGCAAACACTATTATGTTTTTGCCTTTAAAGTACTCACTGTGTTCAAAGCCAATGTAAATTACAATATTTAATCATATTTCCCATTGAATCAATATATTAACAAAGATGTACAATGGTAAATTTAAAAAAAAAAAACAGCTTTAACCAACATTTGCAAAAAATGAAAATAGTAGTGAAAAAAGCTTTAAGATTTTTTAAGAATCCGTAAAATAAAATACAAATATCTTCTATAATTAAAGTATAAATAAACAAACTTAGACAAGTTAATATTTGTTTTACAATAAATACAGCTAATTTAATATGATAAGCAAGTTTTTGACTGAATGTTTGAAATACCCATTTGAATGGTCAATCTGCTTTAGGAACCCGCTGAGTAAGATGGCATTGTCAGTAAGTTGTAATAAAGATGACGATGAAGGTTTAGTCACAGGGAAATGTTTCAAAAAAACTTTTCAAATATATAAAAGTTGCTATTTGTGTGGAAAGTTTTATTCACAAGTGTTTTTTTAAACCAACATAATTAGGCCTACAGAGACAAGGAATTTTTTTTTCTTCTATTGTCCATTTAAAAGAACATGTTTTAAACATTATAAAAGTTTATTTTTTAGTAATATTTAATAAAACTTGTTTAAACTAATTGGAAACTAACAGGAAATGCCCCGGTGAGCAGACAGTATGCACGACTAGATCTAGATCATACAGCTCTATTACTGCACATTGGCTAACGGACAAACCCCCAAAGATGGTTATACATTCAAAGCAGTTTATTCTGCTCCAGCAGCTTCATTTTTCAAAAATAAACACACTGTCCCACATGATCAAATGCCTTTAATGGCCCTTTAAGTCATGACCATTTCAGTGCCCATTTAAGTGTGCAGTTTCATATACAATTAACCTGTGTTTAAAGGACCCCTGTAATGCCCTAACAACAGGAGCTAGATGATGCCCTTTATAATTAATTGATTTCGTGCAACAAAGATTATATATATAGCTGACATTAAGGAAAGACAACCCTTTGCAATCTCTATATCTACCTACTTTATCTATTGTTAACTGTAATCTTACTTACATTAATAATTGTTTTTTATCCCAAAGCGTAACAGCCCTATTTTTAACAGCAGGTATAAATTTCAAGTGCATGTAATTTCATCTCACACAAAATGGCACCCGCCTGACTAAACTTTCTGTTTGAGAACTGTGTTTGGAGCACAAGCCCACAATGTCACTGTGATACTGTACATTTGTATTTATAACACAATACACCCTCATACACTCCTTTTGGAAAACAGTGGGCTGTGTAATGCATTTGAAATACAAATAATAGTGTATTAAGTGCTGGATACAGTGCAGGTGGTCTGTAAGGAGTTGAGGGAGGACATTTTTAAGGGCTGGAAGAGCACCAAGATGAGGTGACTAGAGATGGAAATGTACGAAGGAGCAGAAGTGTTGTCGTCATTGTCACTTCTGTTCTTTATCACTGTTCCCTCAGTTGGATAACAGCACAATTGTAGTAATTAGAGTTTAAGGGAATATAACTGTGCATTGCAGCACTTTCTGATGAAGTGGGCGAATAAAGGTTTCCTGGGGACTTTTTCAATTATTTAAAAACGTAGTCATCCACATTTTCTAAACATTTGCAGTAATAATTATATCTAGATATGACATTAAATGCATATTTTTACTAAACATATAACAGGGAAATTGTAACAATTAGGAGGCCATTTATATAAATTAAAGTATGGAAAAGTTACATTTTCACAGCAAGACAGTTATATATTGAATGGAATATATAAAATGAACATGTTTTAAAGTGCAATAATTATTAATGGCATTTTATACATGTACTTAGAAATAAGTTAACAATGAGGTATTTCTACCACATTCTACAGTGCACCAACGTGATACTAAATCTTTAAAAAGGGCTTAAAGGACCGTTTTCTAATATAAATGTTATTGCTGAACAGATACTTACAGACAGTACAGTATAACTAACGAATGTATATATATATATATAGTAAATTAAAAGTGCATCTGTGTTCACATTTGAATGTCTAAAGCAAGTTAAAAAACCTGCTTCCAGCTCAGTTATTACACTGCATTCTGGGAAGTTGAGCTGGGACACACAAATATGGCCACAAATGCCTCTCTCTTCATTCCGTAGCCATTATCAATCATGGCTTCCTTTAAGCTTATGCATGCTGTATTACACAGCTTTAATGCAAAGCCAAGGTTGGAATAAACACAGGCTGAGTATCCAATCCATGTACAGCTGTTTCAAGCTTACTGGCTATCATCAGCATGGAGCGGGATCTCAGCCTGTGTTGTGGAAATTATGAGTAGGTAGTTCCCCACAACAATCACTTATAATATGGTGGGCAAAAGAGCGATAGAAGCCCTCCACCGTACAGTAGTACAGTAAATAAAAAGTACATCTGTGTTCATATTTGAATGTCTAAAGCAAGTTAAAAAACCTGCTTCCAGCTCAGAGTTCCGAGAAAAACAGTTATTACACTGCATTCTGGGAAGTTGAGCTGGGACACACAAATATGGCCACAAATGCCTCTCTCTTCATTCCGTAGCCATTATCAATCATGGCTTCCTTTAAGCTTATGCATGCTGTATTACACAGCTTTAATGCAAAGCCAAGGTTGGAATAAACACAAGCTGAGTATCCAATCCATGTACAGCTGTTTCAAGCTTACTGGCTATCATCAGCATGGAGCGGGATCTCAGCCTGTGTTGTGGAAATTATGAGTAGGTAGTTCACCACAGCAATCATTTATAATATGGTGGGCAAAATATGATATATATTTATATATCAGTTAACCAGAACTCAAGCAACCAGAACTCTCAAGCAACCAGAAAAAAACTGAATACTGTACTTTAAATACAAATAAAAATGTACAGGGGTCACCAAATGCCAGGAGCCAGGTTGTCATGCCACAAAATGCTTACAGGCACCTAGATGTCATCCACTGTATGTCTCTGCAATTCAGTTATTACCTGGAAGCAGACAGACATGAGTGACTGAGCAAGTGCAGTGTTGGCGTTACATTCTCCGGGTCCAGCAGAACGTACCTGTGTGTAAGTGAGGAGTGAAAGCTGCTGCTGCTAGGACAACCCTCACTGACAAATATACTTAGCACAGCATCATATATGCAGCTAATCTAGGCCTCTTTTATTAGTAACTCTCAAGCAACCAGAAACTACATTTATGCTGCACCTGTGGGTGCTGGTTAACTGAGAGTCTACCATATATATCATTTTCACATTTGTCTAGATATATTCTAAACTGCACATATTTTTCTCCTTGTTATGAAGCAAAAATTATTGAAGAAGCACATATTTAATACCTCACGTGATAGCATCCACAGCATTGCAAAACTAAAACCTGACAAATGTGTTTTTTCTTTTTGTTAATCACTTACTTGATGGGTTAATATTTGGGGAAAACACATGGCTTTTTGCTGAGCATTATCCAATGTTTTTCAAGTGCAGTTAATGAGAAGAAGTGATCTATTTAAAGAAGATACACGTTTTACTGAGTAATCTTAGTGTCTGGTGTATAAGTATTTCTTATATAGTACCTTTGATACTTGCTGAACATGCTGGGGTAAGAACGTACAACATGCAGGTACAAGTCTCAGCCAAGTGTTTGTGCCTCATCCTCCACTCTGGTTCTCTTTCTTCTGTTAACACAACAAACATGAACGCTAATAAAAGTTAATTCCACAGTACATGTCCTGATTAGCATTGTGTATAAACACAGAATATTGTTATAATTAGACATAATCATATATTAAAATGAGTTATCCTGACAACTTAATAAAACAGGGATACAGCATATCCACATTGGGCTTAAAAAACATTGTTTTTGCATGAATCTCTTATGTAAAACTAGTGCAAATAATGGACACATTTGTGAAATTGAATCACACATATTAAATACTGTTTTGATTTTTAGAGTACTTGGACATGGTTTGTAATGAATTAAAGCCTAGAGAAACATTTTACAGGGAAGCTTTGCTTGCACACTATCTTATTGTTACATAGATCAGTACCAAGATCAGTTGATATTCTTGGCCACTAGTTGTGTAGGAGGAAGTCTTGTTTTATAATAAGGGCGGCCATATTCGTTCCTTGACTAGGGCCTTATAAACTCCAGATTTGGCTTAATGCTTGTAATTTTATTGTAGGCAGCCCAACAATGACCCACCGAAACTTGACTTCCTCCAGCCTGAATGATATCTCAGACAAACCTGACAAAGACCAAGTAAGTATTCACCTTTATATTCTTTTATATGACTTCCTATGTAAAATATACAACCAAACGCTTTGCTATAATTTTACTGGCTTTATTATTGCTTATTATAGGTTGGAATCAATAGTTTACAAAAAGTGCTTTTGATGTATTGAACACCATATGTCTGTTGCAATTTGCTAACCAACGACATATTCTTATATATACTAGATGTATTAATTTAATTTCCTACTTATGCAGAAGTGCAATGATATCTTTCTTTTATATTGCAACTTCATTTTATGATGATTTTTGATTGCCTTAATTATTAGACATAATTATGATTAAAAATATTGTAAGAATTTTAGTACAAATTCTGTTTATGTCATTCAAGACCAGAAATTAAGTGTGTTGGTGATAGTTTATCTATCTATCTATCTATCTATCTATCTATCTATCTATCTATCTATCTATCTATCTATCTATCTATCTCTCTATCTATCTATCTATCTATCTATCTATCTATCTATCTATCTATCTATCTATCTATCCCTCTTTTTACCTGGCCACCAGAGAAGTAGTAACTCACCACCAGTCACCTATAATACACCCTTCACTTTGGCTTGTAGTTGGTTGGTTGAGGTACACAGGCAGTTGCTGACAGGAGCAAGTTGAATTGCCACTGCATAGCTGATATCACTATAGGAACAAAGTAAAGATCAATATAAACAGCTTTCTTTTGTGAGAAAACTTACACTGAATGCAGCTGTTTTTTCCCTCTTTAGCTTGTGAAGCATGCTAACCATCATACGGACATAGGAGAGTCAAGGCAGCCAGCACATACATAATCATCTTCATTAAACTCGCTCAGTGTGTAGTAAAAAGTCACATAAGCATAATACTCTAATGTGTGATATATGGTAAAAACAACTAAATACACATCAATTTACTGAAACAGCTCATTTGTGGGCTCTTATTACAATTCTACTACATGGGGATTTTTTTCCCCTTGTGTTGTGCATTTCAATAGAAATCAGGTCAGTCTTAAATAACAAAGACATCATGGTCTATCTCAGTTTAACTTGTGACCTGCTATAATGTAAATGTGTGTTTAAATGCTTTTGTACAGACAGGAGGAAAACAAATAAGAATGCAGGTATTGTTAGATGTAAATGTGCTGGAGACTACGTTCTGTATCATGATTTATGCTGTTAAAACAACACTTGTTCCACATCAAATGTCTCAGAAAATCCAGAAAGGTACACGTAAAAATAAATATCATTGCAATTGGCTGTTGTCAATGCATACATTGTCTCCTCTCTGTAATTGTCTTTATGGTGATAAAGTGGGGGATAAGAAAGAAGAGCATACACAGTTTGTTAAATCAGATTGGTCACAAAGGCTTTCTAAGTATTAAAGCCTGTGTCCTTACACATATTTATGCCGAATTGGCAGGCACTTCCTCCAAACCACCCCACAGTGAAAGGTAATCTCACTAGATGAAGTTAAGTACAGAGATGGAGGATATGTTCACGTAAATTATGCCTCAGATCCCTAACATTCAATCTAAATGATCTAGGACTTACACTGTAATAACAACCAAATGTAATTATATTAATTTTATATATGTATGTTTCGTTTCTGCCCCAAGTCCCTTTAAAAAGACCTATGTATCTACTTACTATTATGTACTTTATTTATTATGACATTGTTAAATATTCTATTTTTTTCTGCCAAATATTATACAATGTTTACCTGCTCGGGTCTGCCCTCTGTAGCTCATGAATACACAGACTGTGAAGAGCAGTGTTTCAAATTAACCTGTCAGTGACCTCTTTCTGAGCAGCACTGATTAGTTACTATGACAGTGCAAACCCTGTAATAGAAGTACACTGTCTTCATGAGCTGCAGAAGCAAAAATCAGTTAGGAACAATTTATAAGATTTTACATAGAAAAAATGAGTGCTTCTAAGAACATCTTAATAAAAGAGATAAAATATTCCTAGTGAAATCCATGTCCATTTAACTATATTCATAGAAAAGACAGAGTGAGAAAGGATGTCCTGAGATGACTTTAAAGATAATCTTTCCTGTAAAAACAACACTCAAAATACTTTTTTACCTTAGCCGGTAAATTATTAATCTCTAGTTTTTGTTTACTTGGAAGAACTGAAGTCTCTTTGAACAAAAATTATTTTTTTGAAAATAACTGTGAACGTCTTGCAGTCAGCATTTTATAACAACCTAAGGGGCAATATATGAAGCTGGCGGCTTTTACTCTGAGTTGACCTATTAGTAATGATGGCATTATTGGAATTTATTACGGGATTACTGTCCGAGTCTGCTGGGCTTGATTTTTCCTTAGGGAAATTAGAAGATGAAAGCTAAAGAGCTTTGTGTTAGTACTAATGAGAGCACTGGCAGTAGTTATTGCCACATTCCTATTGTGCAGATAGAGCTTCTCTATCTTTAAAGTCTCTTCCCACCTCAGGAAGTAGGACACTGAAAACTAAAATGACAGCATCATAATTGCATACAAATGCAATAAATTAGAGGCTGTATTATATATTTACATTCATCTTTTTCAGAAATATACTTTCCACCTGTCCTCTAATTTATTCCCATTAAGTTCATGAATTATTTCCTTAGAAGTTTTGTCTTTTAGGCCATGCACCATTTTAGAAAAAGAGATCTGCAGAGATAGTTGTCCCCCAGCAATGAACCCTCCAACAAAATTTAGATTAGTATTTTTTTAAAGAAATGATAGATTACAATTATTACAAGTAATGAAATAATAATGATTAATGATTCACTGGCTAAAGTAAGTAATCACACCGTGTGTTGTTTATTGATGGAACATTCCAATAAATGTGCTTACTACGCTGGTCTGTGCCATCCAAAGATCACACCGTAAAGTAATTATAGGAGTGCAGAAAAACAGACACGCCGAAAACAGCCAGTATGGATACAGCATTAATAAATTATTCTCATTATGAGTTTTATCACTTAACACCAAAAAAGTACTTGCTGTATTTTCTGATTTAATGCAGCAGTGTGCACACATTTGTTAGCATGCCAACATGAATGTATATGTAGCTCCGATTATACGTATTCTGTAATGGTTTTTGTCCTACATATAATCAGCCAAAGCATAACATAAAATAGAGGAATCAGTGTACTAAAGCAAAAACAGGCTGCAGAATGACTTGACACTAATTACTCTCCTGTGTTCAAATAGAGAAATCATTAAATTGACTCTTCATCAATGTGATTGTCATATACAATTTACACTTTACTTACTTCTGAGCCTCCAGGGAAACAGAATCTTTGATTATGGAACCCCCCTTCTTTTTTCTTTTCTTGCTCATGTTGGGTGCCATGTTTCACAGCTGTGACCTAAAGCCACATGCACAGGGAGGGGCTTCACACTACCAGCTGCTAAAAAGCAGGACATGTGGCTGAACAGCTGGTAGTGTGAATGTATTAATAATTGGCTTCTTAGAAGTAAATGAAGTGTACATTTTAAATGACAATTATTTTGAGGAAGATAAAATTAAATCCAAAAGTAATTTAATTAAAACATTTATATAAACATAGTTGTTGGTGCTCCTTGAGGATTGTAGTTGAGAACCACTAGTTGACAATACCTTAACAATACCTTAACAACATTTAATTTTTATATAGCTCATTAGTTGCTCGGTTTCTTTATTGCAGACTCCCTTTTTAACTCATTTGTAACAAATCTGTTTTCTATCTTTCTTTCCTTCATTCCTTCTTTTTTATGGAAAATAAAAATGCGACATACCTCTGCCAATGGGATATAGAATTATTGACATGGCAGATTGTTTTATATAATGATGCTATACAATAATTCTCTATCGCTCTGGTGTCTTATTCTACAGCCAGTATTGTGCGTATTTATTTTTTCCTTGACTTGTGTCTTGGTATGTGTGAATCTTGTACCGCTATAGTATGGCAGGGCCTGAGCAAGGTCATGTTGATAGTTTGCTTATGGCATAGGTGTGATTAGAGGTGAATGGCTTTCACCTTCAGAGAGAGAGGCAGCTGCTGAGAGACTGCTTTCTGTAATCCGATTATGAGCACTAAGCAGCCAGGGCCTCATCTACAGCTGCAGTGACAGGCTGGTGTTATAGGAAAGACAAGGCCCTGAGATGTTACAGCATCAGTAATGTATGTGATATAACTAAACTGAGAGAACAGACCCCAAACACTCAGTACCAAGGATTTACAATATATATGAACTAGTCACTTGCCAAATGACAGGATAATATTTTATTTTTCTGTCCCCCCCCCCATCTCTTTCCCCCCTGTCCCTGCCCTTAGTCTCCTTTGTCTCTTCCCCCCTCTCCCTCCCCTGTGTCTCTTTCCCCCTCTCCCTCCACTGTGTTTCCCCCCCATCTCCCTCCCCTGTGCCTCTTCCCACCTTCTACCCTCCGATATGTCTGCTTCCTGCCCTCTCCCTTCCCTGTGTTTCCTTCCCCCACCTCCCTCCCCTGTGTCTCTTTCCCCCTTCTCCCTCCCCTGTGTCTCTTCCCCCTCCCTCCCCTGTGTCTCTTTCCCCCTCTCCCCCCCTGTGTCTGTTCCCCCCTCCCCCTCCTCTGTGTCTTTTCCCCCCCATCTTCCTCCCCTGTGTCTCCTTCCCCTCCTCTCCCTCCCCCGTGTGCCCTTCCCCCATCTTCCTCCCCTGTGTCTCCTTCCCTTATCTCCCTCCCCTTTCGCCGCGCATGCGCATTGCGCTGTATTTCGAGTTTGTGTGTAAGGCTCGCAACTTGCACCATTAATTGCGAGCATTACACACAAATTTGCAATTACCACAACTATATATGTGATTGACAGCCCTATCATTATGTTGTTTATGTAGTTCTCTGTAATATTCCTGTAATGACAATTCAACAATATTGGCCTGTCAATCATCTCTTTGTAGTCCCTTTCTAATTACATCATCAACAAAAGCGAGAATTGCAAACTATGACTATGTTATTAACTATGACTATTGAATATTGTCACCCCAAAAACAAGTAATTCTTAATAATCAAGCAAAAATTACTATACACTTTACTAGACATGTCTCTAAAGTAAATCATTCCTGAGATGATCAGTATCATTTGTGTGCAAATGAGTGGCTCCTGAATACTAATTAGCTGTTTGATGTGCTAATTCATAACAGCGTCTGAGATTATGATGTTATATATAATTGTTTTGGTGGCAAAAATTGTGTTCCCTAATATTGTCATTCAGTTAGATTTCTTTACTTGATTTACTATTCACTCTGATTTACTATTTTTATGGAGCTGCACATTAGCATAAAGAAGTCACTCAAACAGTGCTGCTTATCTCAGAAATGATTTTGGAGAACAGCAAATATAATGTGGAAACAGACTTCAAAGTCCCTTTTATGTGCAAAGAAATTATCTATACATTGCCACAGCCTTTTTTGTTATCTAGCGTGGGGGTGTGTTTTCTTATCATTTTTACACACCCTTGTGTGTGCCTGGTTTGAAAAATTTCAGGATTAAATTATTTCACTTCCGGCCATAATACTCTACCCTTGGATAATCATGCATTGCCACAAATTAAAACGGGCCTTTTTTATATGGTAAATATGGCCATAATTACATGGAACAAATGGCTAGTACATTATACGGCTTGTTATTTTAAACCGTCACTCATTTTTTTATTCTTAAAGTCCACATATATTTCCAAGCAGTCTGGGGTCCGTGGGGCCCAACCCTTGGGCCCAGGATGTCCGTTTTATATTGCAGAATGATCATTTCCAAGCTAAATTCCCAAACACTAGCTTCTATTTTTAGGCAATGTTAATATTGTAAATCCCGCTGTCTGCATAAACCTGAATATTTTATCTCTCCTTCATGTGTTATTTTTAATTCTGTGACATATTTCATTGTAGATTTCCCTCACTGTAGAGACATATAATCCTCTGCTCTGCTGTCATTAACCTGTTAGTGTTACAGTTAGTTTTCCACTTAGAAAAAAAACTCTAGTACTGAACTCATTAAAGGGCGAGTTCCATCTATACCTGTGTTTCACTTGTAATATAATATACCCATGTATCTTTTTTGCATTTATGTACTTTATTATATTAAGAAGTGCTTTTTCTGCCTAAAATCATAGCATTTGAACCTGTTTTGGTGTGCCCTCTGTAGCTCATGCAGCTCATGAATACACAAACTGTGAAGTGCAGTGTTCCCAATTGACCTGCCAGTGATTTCTTTCAAGTAGCATGTTGCCACTGATTGGTTACTATGAGGCACTGCACATCATTTACTTAAAAGTACACTGTCTTCATGAGCCGCAGAGGGGAGAAATTATTTATGAAAACTATTTGTACGTTTTTAGGCAGAAACAGAGCTTTCTTCTAAATAGAATATAAAGTAAATAGATAGATTAGTATATTGCACTCCAAGCGAAGTCCAGAAACCTTCCATGTCTCTTTAAGGAGCTCTCCTACAGAAGATTACCTCTGTATGTAAAAATGATTATCTTGTTTGCCAGTTACTCCTCCATGTTTTGAGGAGAGAGGAAGTCTACGTTAGAACTTCTGATTCTGTCAATGATGCTTTGATTGCTGAGCTATGTGATCTGATTAGATGACAAGAGCCAGTCAAGCTACAGCTGCAGTTCTAAAATGTGTCAGTGACAATTACATTCATGTTCTATGTTCTTCAGCAGCGCACATCACCTAATATACAGATGTCTTGTAGCAATAAGTAAAGCGCTAAAACATTTACACATATATACACGTCTGTACTCTTTCATATAAGAGTTACTTGGGTTTAAGTGGAACTTTCCCTTTAAGGAAATTATTCTCCATCCAAACATACTAGTGCAAATAGGCATTTTTGTGTAATTGAATTAAAACAAATCAATCATTTAGATATCTTACATTTCCTGAGCCACAGTTTTCTATTTTGGACAGCATCTTTAAGCAGATGTTTCACTTTGCATATAATTTCAAGTCACTATGGCAACTGAAATCTAGATTTTAAAATGTAAGTTAAATTACAAAAAAAAAATACTTACGGTAATGGATGTTTTAATTGCTAGAAAATTTCCTTTAATGGGTCGCTGTAGTTTGGTAAAAACATCACATGTTTGTGATGTACAAACTAACAGCATTAGTAGTTGTTTTAAACCATGAGTATAAAAGCATTTTTAGAGATTTTCTTTTTTAAATGTAGCAGCCTCTGTGTATAAAAAGTTGCCTTTTGTCTGGCTTCAACAATATCCGCTAGCTTGGAGCCTGAGGGTTTCCTTATTATTAGCAGAGGGAGGCATGTGGACGGGGGGATAGTGTAAAACTGGATTATTTGACACCCATCTCCTTATTCCACAATGCTCAGAATCAGGCAGTTGCAAGGAATACTGCAAACCATGCTCTTGCAAACATGTAAACACCCCCCTCATACATGCATCTATCATGGAATGCATCCAGGAAAAGTTTTCCTATACATATATATATATATTTCTCATACAGTGGTTCTGTAAGACTTTTTTACTAACACAATGGCTCTTGTAGGGAGAAAAGATAACTAGGATGCTTTGTTTAAGCTACTATTAACGTTCTGTTTTATGTCTTCTTACATCTTCTATTTTAGTAATAAACATGCTTGCTTAAAGAGCTAGGAAAATAAAAAGTCTCACAAATGACACCAAAGAATAATAAATCCTCGGCTTGGCGCTGAAGGAGTTATTAACCCGTATGTGGATGCTGTGTCCATTCTGAGAGAAGGTGCACTAATCCCGTGGACACGTTACTAATAGACTGACCTACACTGCCATCTAGTCACAGAAATGTCTAAATCTATTGTGTGATTCTTTGCCAACGCTCAGCCAGATTTATGAAGCTCAGTTAATTAAGTGAAAGTAGGGTGATATAACCTAAGGCATGAACTGACTTTACTTTCCCAGACTTACTGATCTGTTTACTAAGAGATGTATACCTGCATTGTGCCCTACTTGCCAGCGCATACCTGAACAAACCTGCAACAATACGTGAATGCACAAAAAAACACTTTATTATAAGGGACATGCAATTTGTACATTTAAAATTGGCGATCGATATTCTATCTTCTTGTATTTTTAATTTTTAACCTGAAGCTTAGCTATGTGTTTGCAGCATTTGATCAGGACATATACCTCTCATCTCAAATTATTTAAAAATGGGCTTGGCTCTTCTTTTTATAAAGTCAGTATATATAGATTTATTGATAGTGATGTTGCAGAAATGTTTTCCATTAAGAAGCGAGCCATTTAATGATTCTTTACATTTACTGGTGCTGACGCTGGTTTTAAACCATGTGAACCAAGATGAAGAAGAAAAAAAAAGCTGGTAATTAAATAGTATTTGTGCTATGACACTTATATTAAAATATCATTTACCTGTCAGTTTAATATTCCTGTAACATAAGTGGTCAAATTCCAAAAAAACCTGTCCTGAATAATTAATAATTGTAGATTTGTTTTTGAGGTTGAAGGAAAGTTGGCAACCAGTATTACTGTATATTCCAGCTGTTTTTGTCCACATTAACTAGGTCCATTTACCAGTGCAGCTAAACAACTATTCTGGTAACCCTTTTTGTGTGTCTGAAGTGTTTTCACTATGATATGACTGCTACTATAGCGTATACTTTGTTGGGAAATTCACTAAATTTGAACAAAACTCCAATTTAATTTTTCATTAAAGATAAAATAAGGCAATATGGAAGTTTTCATTGGTATACATGTATAAAGAAATGTCTAAACATGAACACAGTTGATAAATCAAACATTTGCTTCTATTAAAAGACCACTGGAGTTCAAGAAAAAAGGTATTTGTTGGCACCAATATAACAATATTAGCAGCTGTGTAAGCCATTGAGTATAGGAATCCATTTTGTGTTTGTTACATCAGAGCTGAATCAGGAGGGGGGGTTTTGGCTAGAGAGAGGGGTGGGGAAGGAGGGAAGAATGAGAGCTTTTGTTAAGATAATTGGTTACGATTAAAAATTGCCACCACACCCCTTCCCCCTCACTGGCCCAGAAGCAGTTCCTTTGCATCATTCACAGCAACTATATCTCTCCAGAAATGTAAACATCCCTCTCACACAAACAACTTCCACCAATTCATCATGGATTTCCCCAGGGTCCTGCAGAGTTATCCAAATGTATATATATTTTTTCTGCTAAATTATGCTTTTAGTTAGACACAAAGTTTTCAAACTAATCTTGTTATTTTCATTGTGCGGTGGTTCTTTAACTTATCTTTAAATAAAAATACAGGTACAAACTCTAATATAATTATAAGAGATTTTGCGACCATATTTATAGCCATGTTGTTTTTTAAAATACAGTAATTAATTGGATGTGAGTTTTATTGACTTGGCTTAATTGACTGCAGCAACATTGATAAGTAAGGCAATTACTGCTGCTCTCGTATCAGTGAACAATTACAGCCATAAAAAGCTGCAAATGCAGGCACTAGAGCTCAAGTGAGAATTATGAAAGTGTTCATGGCCTGTGTAAATTGTAAGGTGACAGCGTAGAACAGCAATTTCCTGCTTTTAAAAACAAGTTTCTGGTTACAGATCATTGGAAAGAACTACTGTATTTTAGGAATAACCTTACATGTTTGTGATGTATGTAAAAAAACTAAGCCTGTATGTATGAAGAGTTTAAATATTCTCTGAATAGAGCAGTTCCATCTAGATCAGAGCCTAATTGGTGTCTTTTTTATGTATTTGTTTATGTATTTTGGGGTAGCTGTTTCTAGGAGCCTCGAAGGAAGGCCCTCATAGATATAGAATATACTGTGAACAAAATATTTAGGAGCAAGAAGAAAACTTCCATTCCTATATACGTGTATATATATATATATATATAAATCCACTATGATAGTAGCTTGTGAGTAACGGCTGTGTGGTGCACAGTTACCAGCAGTTACCTGGTAGAGAGAGAGAGACAGAGGACACACTGAGAGAGACAGCACTGAGAGAGACAGAACAAACTATATGATGCCGTCATTTATGATGGGTCAGTTACCAGTGTGTGTATATATCACATATATAGTTCTCAGCAGCGTGGGCTTGCCAAAAACCGTTGGTAACGCAACGTTAAAATTTCGCAAAGCGAGGGCCGCAGTTGCGGGCAGCTACCGGAGACCTCGCGAAGCGAGGGCCGTAGTTGCAGCCAGGCAAGGAGCACCAAAGGCTCTCCTTGCACTGGAGGGGATGACCAAACAGACACCAACCAAGAGGCTTGCAATGAGCGCCGAAGGTACTCACACAACCAAAATACTTACCGGTACTTTGTGTACCGAACAGCATTACCTGCCTTACAATTCTATTGCCGTCATTTTTTGACGGGCAAGTCGCTAGTATATATATATATAAATAATATTCTACCCATATCCCCTACCCTAAAAAATGAAACTTCCTTTTCCACAGGCTGCAGTGGACCTGCTGTACCTGCAGTAGTTCTTCCCCTGTCAGACCATATTTGACCTAATAATAGAGTAGACATATGCCCATCACAAGTGTTCAAATTCCTTAACATTTTTCACCTCAGTTTATTCCAAAAAAAGTCAGTAATTTTCCTAAATCTGCTCTTCTCATTATTGTGCTGCTGCATTCTCTGCCATGTTCGGAGTATTTAGAAGAATTGACATATACCTTCAGCCCTTAAACACAACACAGTACCGTAATTAATGATATATAGTCAGTTCTGAACGTAGCTGCCTCATCAGTGAGCTCCAGATCTCCATAAAACATTGTCTCTTGTAACTATAAAGACGTCTTTCAAATTTCCAGGAAGGGTATGAATACATTTGGGTGGCCATGTTGTCCAGTTAAACAAAAGCCAAGATAAGACATTTTTGTGCCGTACCAGTTTAAGCCAATGTTTCCATATCAACAGCAATTCTCTTTGCCAATTACACTTAGCAGAAAGTAAGCTCTTATGAGGAACTGAGCTGTAAGTGCTTCCTGTTGTTGTTTTAAAACTTAGTCCGCAAAATAAATTTTGATTAAATATGTTTTTCTTTATAAAATGCTTAGCTTTTAGTTATCTCTCTTTACATCACTTCTAAAATTGTCATTTCATTCTAGTTCTAATATTTTTTATAATATAGATTAAAGAAGTAAGTAGATTTTTTTGAAGTATTATACACATTTTCTCTTGACTTTTTAAAGATACAAATAAGCATGTTTCTATGGACACAGATTGTCTGTATTAGAACCACAGAGATTCTGCTGAGCAAGTCCCCTGCATTGCAACAAGCTGTTAGTAACATTATTATGACTATATATAAGATCAGTTTAAACTTCCTTTAACTAAAAAACATAAATTTAATGAGAAATCTTTGACTGAAAAGTACAGCTTTTACCCTTATCTTTATGCCAGAGTTCTTCTCTCTTTTACAAATCGCTTAGCTTTGATGGTGCTATGTGGTATATTTAGTGTCAGGCTCTATGCATCCTTCTTTGTTCATGTGGACCAGCAAGTTAGGTTGCTGTTCACCACTACATTATGTGACCAATACTAAAATATAGCTGACTTCCATTATCTTAGGCTGAAACCTCCTATGTTCAATCTAAATTACTCCAAAATGATCACATTAAAAAGTGATTTATATTGATCTTCACTATTTTTTTTAACTAAAAATGAATTTAGACCATTATAGTGCATGTACCTGGTAAATAGGAAGCAGACATATTAGCCAGCTACACAGTTTGGTAAATCATTCTACAGCAAGTGATCTATTTAATACCAGAATTCATTTTACCTACTCACTTCACTTATTCTGAAACAGCGAGGTCTTATTCATAATTTCAGTTTAATCTTGGAGTGCCTTGCCGGACTTGAATCAGTGGTATATACCATCATAGACCAATAAGACCCATGCCTCAGGCGGCACATTTTTATCTAGAGCATTGATTTGTAGTAGGTACCACCTTTTAGAGAACCAACTAAAAAAATCTTCATAGGTGAGTTGTAGAGGTTTTAAAATCTGACAAGTGTCTAGCAGCTTGGTAGTAAGGAGTATATGTGCAACTGTCATGGAGAGCGATTGCCGGTTCAGCAGGTGCAAAGTGCCAGGGCCTACAACAAAATAGGGCCCCTCTGCTAACTGGAGTAAAGTGATTTGCTTAATTTATTGCTGAAAAGGTCATATAATTAGTTTTATAGAAAGATGAGCTGTTCTATATATGTATGTATATATATATATATATATATATATATATATATATATATATATATATATATATATACTTGGCTTTTTATTAACCCCCTACAAGCACCTTCCTTTGTATAGAGAATTTGCAAGACAGTCTCCAAATTATTTCCAGCGGAGCCTTCCATTCTCCAGCTCCACCACTTCATGGAGATCTTGGCTGCCTGTAGAAACAGAAATCCTCTGCCTTTTTGACTGTCACATTATTCTCTATAATGTTATATTTAGACAATAAAAGTCCCTTGAAATGTTACAGGTGTTTTCCACATAGCACATTATAGTGAACTGGGTGTCGGTTTCTTAAGCTGTGTGCCTGAGTTAAGAAATTACTGCTGTATTTTAAATAAAGAAAATAATTGGCCCAAACATTGATTAACATTGTCAGACATTAAATAGTAGCATTACTGGTTTGTTTAATCCCGGATTGTAATGTATATCAGAACTGTAATGTATATGCGTTTTATATCTGGAGATTTTATAGCCAGAGTGACATTTACACAGGAAAGGCAGACATATAATTTCCTCTACACATGCTCTTCATCTCTTGTCTGGCGAGGATGTTTGCTTTCTAATGAACCTTCTCACAGCTGTACAATATCCATCGGGAGTTTTTGGCAATCAGTATCACTGTAGTATATTTCCTTGGCTTCTAACAATATTCACCCCCTTTTACAGTATGTTTTTGAAGAAGTTGTTCCCAGTGCTAGTTCTTGAAGAATAAAAGTAGCCCGGGGTTTGAGGATATCTCTATATGACCTTAGGAAGCTTTATCAGAATTACTTAGGGACTAATTTGCACTCTCTTTTCAAGTAAGGATATATCAAAACCTGGCCTGTTGAGTCTTGAGAACTATCAAAGACAATTTACCTTAAAGGAACACTGAAGTGTTGTATTTATAGAATGGTCTTATGAAGGACCTGACTTGGGACCTCATTCAAATGCTAACTGAATAGGGCTCTATATAAGCACAGACGTTACAGAAGTTTTTAGTTAGTGAACTTCTATCCAAAAGCAAGGTCTTCACTAACTAAAAGATATGCTATGTGCTTATATAAAGCCCTATTCAATTGTCCAAATCACATTTGAATGAGGCCCTTTATGTGTAAAATGTTTTTATAAGCTGCAACATAAGTAAATACAACCTTTAATGTTCTATTATATTCAATTTCATTTTAATGGAGGCAGACATTTGTTTTGTTTCTTAACATGATTAGACGCCTGGGCTTCTGTATTTAGATAGCGTTCTCTATTCAGTTCTATACCCACTTGAAAATAGATTTGCATAGAAGAACAAGTCCCAGTAAAATACCCACCTGCTTTGCCAGCAAACTATTAAATAAGGATTACAATGACCAAAGTATGCAAATTTAGGATTTTCTTTTTTTAAAATGCTGTTATGCTTGTGGCTTATTTATGTGCTAATGTTGTTAATTTGTTATATACTTCACAAAAATATCCTGTTGTTCCCAATCTATAGTGCTCCTTTTGAACGAGTTTGTCTCCACACGCAGGTCTTTGTTCTTGCAAGATTTTCAAGTGAGTGTTTATAAGCAGCAAATTCTCTCATGAAATAAAAATAGATGAGGACACTTCAAACTAGCATAGCCAAAGACAGGTTTGTGGAGATGAGCCCACTCCAAGTATATGGGCCCATCAAATCATGTCATAGGTCATATTTCAAGTTTGAAATAAAATACGTTCAGTTTTCACAATATCATAACATTATATATGACATTTAAACAGGTCTGCCATACTTTATATGTGGTATCTCCAAGAATATTGGAATACATAGTTTGTTTTTTGAGGCAACTGAACTTTAAAGATTAAACCATTGCAGCCGTTAGAGATTAAAGATTATTCTGTATAATCTCAAACAACAGCACTGCGTGATCGATGTCCAGGTATTTTATCTGTGTTTATAGATACGCTATATCTTGAGGCAGGTCATAGAGGTTTTAGCCATTAGCAGTAATGGGATTGACCAATACTGGGTGGAACAGGCCTTTGTATCAATGTATACGCTACAAGCTTTTGAACTTTAGTCGATTACAGCCTGACACTTACTTTAAAGTAAACAAGATTCTACATGTATTTTTTCTTTAAAGTCATATCTAAATTTCCTGGATTATGAATGTAACTTATAGAGGAGAATCTGCAGACAAAATACCAACATAAACCTTTACAAACTCATCCTGATGTTTACTTAATCTTTTCAGTTTGCAAGCTGAAGATTTTGTTAGTTGACACCCTTGAAAATCCCTGCTGAGATTAGCATAACATTCATAATTCATTTGGGCAATCATAGGAAAGCTGAGCTGATATATTTGTATCATACTCTGGGGTTCCTGTGTTGCAAAGCAACCTGGGATATGTAGTCTCTATCTCTCTCCATTCTTGTGCTCTGATTCAGTTTTGACCTCAGACCCCACCCAACCATCTGATTCCATCCTGTAGCAAGTACTTTATTTGAAAGGTTAAACTCTGTACCTGGCTGTTTTCCTGTGTGTATTTGGTTATGTAATCTACCTATAGGTGTGCAAAGCTGGATTTTACTTTCTATTACTTTGTAAGTGCACTGAATTTATCCATATAACACATTGGTTTTCTGATATTCACTGCCTGTTTCCTACCAAACATTTGAAACCCAGGAAACTTATATATACCTTTAACAGTGTATTTTCTCTTAGCAGATATGTAATAACGTTCTAATTCAGTCAATTGTAAGAGCAAACTTTGGGGGCAACTCTGACTGGGATGTTGTCATAAATGGTGAGACACAAGATTACGTCTAAACAGCAGCAGATGCTCTTTGTTGTCTGGAGAATTGGTGTGTTGGATTGGCAATGGCACAAGCTTGTGTCTGACCATTTAGTATTGTCTCCCAATCACAGTTGTTGCCCTCCCTTGGTGACCTTCAACAGCTCAACTGGAGATTTAGAAGCTGATGTTTGATAGTAACTTTTAAATTTAACAGTGCTTTTCTAAAACAGTAATATGAATTGTCTTAAAGATAAATACCTAATTAAAAAATGCCATTTTATTAGGGCATTGCAGTTGCCCTCTATGAGCAGATGCAATATATTGAGCTTTTTAGTTTATCTTATTACACCCCTCTAGTGTAAAGCCAGAAATGTTGCAGAACACTGGTATAGGATTTTGCTTATTCCCTTGACATTAAGATTTTTAATTTTCTACACATTTCTAAAAATGTGAATATATCAGTGGGGGCACACCAATCCTTGATTAAACCATTTTCAGAGAAAAGGTCAGTTCAGGCTGTTCTCTGTAAGGAATTTGTGTGAAATCTGTCCTTCATTCCCAATGTAGACACTTTCACAAGGTCACAAGTACTCTAATGAAATGGTATACTTTGTGCCGAAGTAAACAACATTCTGTTTTGTATCATATTTGTATTGGATATCAAATGATAACTGTCAATCATCACACTTATTCTGAGTTGATCTGAAGTCCTTGGCAGCACAGCAAGGAGCAACAGGCGAGGCTGTGACTAAAAAGTACACACAGCGAGTCTCCAGGCTGCACAAACAATACAACCTCTTTATTAAAAGCTAGAACATGTAACCCCAGCGTACTCATCAGTTTAATCAGCTGAGCTCTGGTCAGACTCAGGTCAAAAATATTGCACAGAGAAAAGCATATTGTACATAGTAACAGAAAACCTTCTTTATGGATGGCAAACATCAGTCACTAAGTCTTATGTACTCGCCTTAGGGAGAAAGAGGACTAGGGCAGAAAGAGGCAGGAGGATTATAGAGAAAGACAGATGAGAAGGAAGGATATACTCGGGGCAGATTTAGGTTTTATGCTTCCCTAATGGGCCCCTCAATGAACCAATTACTACCCCTCCCAACCATATATTATATAGAAAATTATAAGTGTGTCTGTGTAAGTATACAGTAATTCAGAAAGTGACAGGTATACATACAAAAACAATCTTTTCTTCATATAGGCATTTCTGTGTATATACCTTGGCATTGCACCAGCATCTTCAGGCAGCCTCCTGACCCTGAAAATGCACTGCCCTAGGCCTGGGGCCTCATGGGCCTAGGCTGAAGCATTCACTATTAGCTTGTTACTATCATGAACTTCCATGAGGAAATGAAGAGGCTTTGGTGGCTGTTTTGTATGGGTGGGGGAATAGATAAGAAAGGATGACTTTAGGACTAGATTTAAAATATACTCTTTTGAAGAACTGTGCACTATTACTCATTTGCCTCCTTGCAGAGGCCCACCATTTTGGACAATTGCTACATATTAGTTTACCTTTGTCCATCAAGTCCAGCCTTTTTTAGATTCCCTCTGAACTATGTTTATGTGAATGGGGACATTACTTAACATCTAATTTGTGGAATAATCAATTCTTTCCTGAGAAAATTGCATTTCCCCTAAAAGTGAAGATGTTTTCATCCTGGAAATGTGAAAAGTGCTAAAATAAACAGAAGAACTTAGGATGGGTTCACTAAACTTAGAAAGGCTGCACTGGCAAATTTCCCCACTGGAAATAGACACTACAGTCCTAGTGAATCTGGGGGTCTGAGTACAAAACAGAAAGACGTGTATTAAGAAGTAATTTCACATATTGACCCTTATGAACTAAACAAAGTTGAAGTGAACTACTGCCGATGTCAGCCATTAGTATGTATACCCCAAAGGATAACAAAAGGATTAAGATATTTTCTATGAACTCTACAATCTACACTTCTCCATTTTAGTGCATCTGGCTCATTATACTTTTACAACTTTTTTTTCTTAGTGTGAGTTGTCTAATGACAATTTTTCTGATCCTATGTCATGAGATGGTATAATAAATAGAATAGTGATAATGCATTTTTTCAGTAATTGTATGTGTTTTTTTCTGTATCCTATAGCTAAAGAATAAATTCATGAAAAAATTACCCAGAGACGCTGAAGCTTCCAATGTGCTGGTTGGTGAGGTGGACTTCTTGGAAACCCCTTTTATTGCTTTTGTTCGACTCCAACAGGCGGTAATGTTCGGCTCCCTAACAGAAGTTCCTGTACCTACTAGGTAAGAGACAAGCTCTTGTGTATAGAAGGTACATGCTAGCGGGACATTGAACATAGATGTGTCTGGATAGTCAATCATGGCTTGCACAATGAATTTAACAAGGGCACGTTTCACCTAAACCTACAGCTATTTTATATTAAAGACCACACCTAGGGAAGATTAGGTATGGGACCTGTCTAGCTAGCCAGTTACTGCTCCTGGTTTGTGGAGAGTGGGAGCCACCATTAAAACTTCCATTTCTGTTGCTGACACCCAAAATGCTTTGCTGGAATCAAACGTTCAAGAGCCAATCATATTTCACTTGTACACTTCACATCACATAATATACAGAGACCTTGTGATAATAACAAGCATGTGCTAACACTTACACAAATATATGAACCTCTGTAAGTGTCCTCCGTCATATTAGATCTTCTATTTGGGTCATATAAGAATTGTATTTGGTTCAAACCCTTTTAAGTAAGTTATTCTTACTCATGTGCAAACATACAACCTATATAATAACATTTTAAAACATATAAAACAAGACTAAAATAATATATTGATCCAGTATATTGGATGTCAAAACCTTTTCTATCCATTAATAGATCCCTTATGAAATTGTATTAAATATCAGCATGCAAATAAGAGCACATTGTCTTGTTTGTCTGTGTTATTTAATAAAATACATGGGATTTAAATGTTGCCATTTTTTAATGCAAACCCACGTTCCTGGTTTTATACATGCATTATAGATGTTTCATTCTAAGATTATTCTCTTCCAAAATATGATTCACGTGACATTTCTTTGCTTGATATCTGTTGTGTTTCAACTTAATTCTTAGTGTCTCACGGGTTAATATAAACAGCAATTTAATGATAGCAATAAAAGCAAAGACCTTGCTACAGAACACTAATGGAAAATATAGCCTTGTGTGTATTTTTCTGTCCATAAAATCCATTATCTGGTTTTTTTTTTGCTGTAATCTAACAATTCATTTAAATTTATATTTGTGTGGAATAGAGAGCTATTTGCAGTAAATGTATCTGGAGAAAATCTGATGTGCAAATCCCTAGTGAGAGGTGCATTTAGCAAAAAGGTTCAGCTTTCTGCTAGCAGCCATTTAGGTAAACTTATCCAGCACTCATCCACCATTACATATAATAAGCCCGAAAAAAAGCACAGGACTAGGATGCATGGGATATTTGGAAAATCACAGTGTGCAAAGAAATTCAAGGATTATGTAAAGGGACACTGAAATCACCTCATGCAAGGTCTTTGCTAAGTAAAAACTTCTGTAAAAAATATGCTCTTTGCTTATATAGAGCCCTATTCAATTGGCCAAATCACATTTAAATGAGGCCCCAGGTACAACATTAATTAACTTACGTGCTTTGGTAGTTAGTGGTTTTATCTTACTTTTATCCTCCCTTGAGTCACCATTGTTAATGGCTCTAATTAGAACTAGCTGTGCAAGATTAATAAGAATGTGTTACATTAGATATATATTTTCACCTTTTGTTAGTTATGTAGAGGGAGAGTGTAATAGTCAGAAGAACTGATTATGAAATGGAGGTTGTGTGTTCAAATCACCATTTTTTTTGTCCTTTTTTAAGAATAATTTCTTATTTGGTGACAGCATATGGCAAAATCTTTATAAACTGTTAAATGTATATAGAAAGTTTCATGGATTGTGAATACCCAAAATAAACATTAATTAACTGACCCTAAAGTTTTTACATATCTTCAGTTTTCTGGCAGTTGATTTTGAGAAGAAATGGCCCTGAAACTCCAAGCTAAATTAGCATAAAATTCAAAATTGGTTATGGCCAATCAGAGGCAGTTACAAAATTGTTGCAGTGTCTGGAGATTCAGTCTCTGTAGCAAAGCATCATGGGATGTGTAGTATTTTGTTCCCACTACAAAGAAGCAAGCAGCTCTGGATCTCTGCACCATGCTGCTGTTTGCTTTAAGGTTAGTATAGGGTTATAAAAACATACCTGAATGCAGTTTTTCTATTGGTTAGTACCAATTGCACCACTGGTAAAAAACACAGAAAATTAGATATGACTTTAATTGGTGGCATGAGACAAGAATTGATGTTATAACGCTTTAAAATAAATCTTTAAAATAGATTTAAAAAAAAAAATATTAGGAAATGAAAAAACGAGATTTGGACTTACAACCTTCAACTTTATGTTATATACTTCAACCGCTGCATGATCTCTCTTCATAAATATTGAGCATAAAGATCAGTACAGCTAAGATACAATGATTGTGTCAGCCACTAGCGTCATTATCTATATGGTTTATTGTGGTAAGGCCTCAGTGGATCTGCAAGCAGTAACTAAAAATAACAATGTCTAAGTCAATTCCTGAGCATTTTAAACTTTCCCACTTAACTTACACGCCTGATGGTGATCAGTCTTTTTACGCTTCAAACAGTTAATGAGCCCATTCATTTAATGTAAATATGTTAGATTAATTGTTTTATTTTAGTTTTAAACAGCAGTAGTTTTCAATGTAGTCATCAACTTTATTTGTAAGTCATGTTTGATTGAAGATGCAATTACTTTCAATGTGTAATTGTTTTTCTTTCAGATTCCTATTTGTTCTTTTGGGTCCAAAAGGAAAAGCCAAGTCGTATCATGAGATTGGAAGAAGTATAGCTACCTTGATGTCTGATGAGGTATAGTATGATATATGATCATTACACATCATTACACATAACATTCAAGTTAGATAGATGGCATACGACTACAGTGAGTGAGAGGACTTATTAGAATAACATAGGACCTGGAGATACCCTCTTCTCATGCTCTTATTTCTTATTTAAATGCCTTTGAATGTAGAGAAGCTATAGTTGAAACATATAAATTCTAGGTGGCATTGCTTTGAAAAGTACTAATGGAAATATAATTATTTTTTAAAGTCTCTACCTCCCCAGAAAACAGATCAAACAACAATAAAGAGTAATTGTATATATTATTTCATTCTTCAAAAGAACATAATGAAAATTTAGGATTGCAATTATCAGCCAAGGCAAATATATGTCATACTGTGCACAGTTTTGATGATGCTTACTTTAAATTGCAAACAGCAGTGGGAAATATATAATAAGATGCTTTCATTCTAAGGTATATCTATATATGTACCATTAAAAGGTTATGTATTTTCTGCCATGTCCTGTAACATTTGGTGTTACCAGAGATTGCAGCACTTGTGATGGTATTAGTCTTGTTATTCAATGTCACACATCCTCTGAAGAACAGGAGCAGACAACCAAGAAAGCAAACCCCAATACTGTTAGACACAAGACCAGCTGAGATACTTCCTTGTAGACAGTGATGGAGATTTTAACCAAGGGCATAATATATGTTTTGAAGACATACTGTCATTGAAACATGTTGGACTCTCATTACTATATATCAATACATACTTACATTAAAGGGAGATGGAAAGCAATTCTTATTTATGCATTTAAAAGAGCAAGCTTTAAACATGACCAAAATAGTGTTTTCCTTGAAAATATATTGAAAAAAACAGGAAAATAACACAGAGCTTTCACATTTCTATAGATTTCATTGGGAGACAAGTATGACTCATACATCTATATTACTAATCATTGGCTGTCAGCAGCAAGACCCAAAATCAGTTAAACATTTGAATAATTGCTTTTTGCATTGAGAGATTATTTGAAAAAATAAAAAAATTAGCACACAATTGTACTTTATCAAACACATTCTTTCAGATGAAACAAAGCAAAAAAAAATGCATCCAATTTCCCTTTAAGTGATAGTTATTAGTTGCATTCAATTAAAACTATCATATTATATTTGAAATTATAGTTGTTCTAGTATTGGAAAAAAAATTAACAACTAATAACAATGACTTTAGCAATTGAATGCTAATAAAAATGTCTGTCAGTCAGCCTTTCTGATTCACCCACTAAAGACTCCATGTATCTCTCGCTAAGGACAGATCACATACAATAATTACTGGTCACCCCTTGCCACTCTGATTTCATTACCTTTAATGTGCGGCATATGCAAAACAAAAAACTGGACAGGCTCAGACCCCGGGGAGAATCTACACTATTAGATCTTTGACAATGAAAGCAATTTACATAGGTGTATTTCATATATTTGTATTTCTCTGCAAGTGTTACAGTGCACACAAACTGGTTTCCATAATTAAGGTTAAAAAGACTGACCAGGCTATTAAATTAAAACACAAATTGCAAGCAAAATGGAGCGAAGAGGTAGGACATTGAGCCATTGAAAGCTGGACTCTTAGAATGCGTGTTACACCATATATGGGGATGATATGGTACAAAATGGATACCGGGTTCAAGAGATGAATTAAGATGAGACACCCTAAATAAGAGATTGATATATTTTAGGATAAGTGATTGAGAGACATATTAAGGTTGAGGCATTGAGAGACGAGAATGAGCAGAAGTCAAGTTTGAAGTGCAGATAGGAGATAGATGCATGGGTAGTTCACCCTCATAAATAGTTGTGCCACATGTATTCTTTGTATAATATTTAGAAGACATTCTGATTAGCTTCTGGTGTTTTTATTAACATCTTAGGTTTTCCATGACATTGCCTACAAAGCCAAAGACAGGCAGGACCTGATTGCTGGAATTGACGAGTTTCTAGATGAAGTCATTGTGCTTCCTCCAGGTGAATGGGATCCTACAATACGGATAGAGCCACCTAAGACTGTTCCATCTGCAGATAAAAGGTAATGGCCAGATTCTACATGTACCAAGAACACTTTGTTGTTGTATTTATCATGATATGTAGCATTTATGGAGCCTCTGCAGACATGTAGATAAGCTTTGCCTCTTGAACTGTGGAGAACCTCCTTTATAGAGCCTCCTTTATTTTCAAATCATATTTTTATGCTGTTCTACTTTTTTACCCCTTTCTATAAAAATGCTGAAAATGTTGGAATATATGGTGTCTTTAAGTTCAGATGATAATGATCCACTGAGTCAGGAGACAGATCAGTGGAGTGTGGCTGATCTTGTTTAAGGTGTAGAGGGTAGAGAAGGGTTGGAAGGGAAAGAAGAGAGAGAGATAATATAAAAATATATAATTTTGGATTATATAATCCATATACTTTGAGCTACAGTCTTTCAGAATGAGGTGAAAATGGCTATGTCCTGGAATGGGGGATATTTGCATACTAACTAGCGTTACAACGCTCTGTATAATTACGCTTATAAAGGGCATCTTACATCACTATTAACGGTTGGTCTTCAAAAAGACCCTTTTCCGGGGAAAATACAGTCTTATTTAAATGCATCCAACCGATCAATTACCATCTGGAGTAGCTCAGCTATCTTCTCTACCTCTTTTTGCTCTCTTTCACAATCTATTACATACATATTTAGAACGAGTTGTAATATTTTACTGAACACATTCATTTTATGTCTTAAAATTAGATTGCGAGTCCTCAATGCAAAAAGCACTTTCAATTTTAAAATGTTGACTTATGACCATATGACACCTTTGAAGTGATACATCATAATACAGTAGACCATCCATCATGTGAGCGGATTATAAGTGAATCTAAATGGCCGCTATTGGAAGTAATGGTGGATTTCAAAGTGAGATGTCAATTACAAGCGTACAATATGCAAATGAGGAAATGTGCCAGTTTTTATAGCTGATACAAGTACCTGTCATTTTGCACTCAGGAAAAACCAGTATGCAGGTGGAGAGAATGTGCAGATGAATGGAGACACTCCACACGATGCAGGTCATGGTGGAGGAGGACACGGAGACACTCCAGAACTGAGAAGAACAGGAAGGTCAGTAAATATTAGAGCAGCTGCTTGCTCTACGTATTCTTTTATATCATAGTTAAGATCTACATTTTAAGACTTATGTTTCTCTAGCTGTCTAATCTGCATTATTTAATACACAATACTACATGTACAGTGGATATAAAAAGTCTACACACCCCTGTTAAAATGGCAGGTTTCTGTAAAAAATGAGACAAAGATAAATCATTTCAGAACTTTTTCCACAATTTAATGTGACCTATAAACTGTACAACTCAATTGAAAAACAAACAAATCTTTTAGGTAGAGGGAAGAAAAAATATAAACATAAAATAATATGGTTACTTACTATGAGCTCTGTATGTGCACCATTCTGAGAGGCCATATATACAGGGTCCAGTGTAAGAACATTTCAAATGAAATGAATTTGTTTAGTTCACCAATAACTAACATTAAAATACATATGCAAACAGCAGCTAAGAAAGGCTTTAGTGAAACATAGATACAACCCGTCATGGCTGCTGCTTCCTCCCTCATTGTCATCTGCCCAAGAGTATGTATAATTAGTACATGAGAGAGGCTGGGGAGGAGTGCAACAGCTTCCATGATGGGTTGTTACTATATGTTTTTATATTATTTTCTTGTTAATGCTTATCTTTGCTGCTATGTGTACATGTAGTTTTAGTGCTAATTAATGATGAACTACAAAATAGTTGTCACTTTAAAAGTGATTAAACTGGCCCTTTAACACAAGATGGTCAGTACTAACAGAATACACATTAATTTTCAATGATCAAAGTCAGGTTTTAATTACAGACAAAAAATAATCCAGGATGCCTTCACCCAACACTTAAAATTCTGGTGGTTCATGATTAAGATGCAAAGATGCGTTTCTTTACCTGTTACTGTCCTTTTCGCTATTTTCAGATTCTGTGGTGGGCTGGTTGAGGACATCAAGAGAAAAGCACCGTTTTTTGCCAGTGACTTCTATGATGCTCTCAATATCCAATCTCTCTCGGCCATGCTCTTTATTTACCTGGGAACAGTCACCAATGCTATTACATTTGGAGGTCTTCTTGGGGATGCAACAGACAACATGCAGGTTGGTTTTGTGTTTGTGAGGTCCAGGTTGTATGTATGTAATTGCATTATAACTTTTGCTGTAGGATGTGGTATTTTGATCGTTTTTAGAAACGTTAATAAATTCTCTTTTTAACTCAGATAAAATTAAATTTTCTTTTAGGCTTTAAATACTGTCCACTACCTCCCTCTACTGTGGGCCCTTTCTCTATTAAACTAGCCAGCTCAGTCCACTTCTCTTACTATAGGGCAACTTCCACCTAAAACGTAAAGACCATGTTCTAATCATTACAAAAGTTGTGTTTTGCATGACAAAATATTAAATAAAACCTAAACTTCACTGAAATAAACAGGAAATGCACAGAATGTATTTATATTTGTAGATTTCATAAGTATGAGTCATATAGCTTCATTACCTCTCATTGGCTAAAAGGCCCCCAGATCACTTGAATGTTTGAATCATTTTTTTCTACTGTGAAAGATCATTTGAAAAAAGAAAACACACTGTTGTATATTATCTAATACACTCTTTCAGATGCAACAAAAATATTTCAGTGTTCCTTTTACGTTTATGAAAGCCATACCTAGAGAAGATGAAATGGCAAGTTAAAGTTTATTCTATATTAAATATTGTCATTAGAGAAGATTACCTATCTATATAATAGTTGTGAAACTTGCTTAGGTCGTCAGCTCGTTGTGGAGAGAAGAAGCTGCCATGGTAAAATGGATATTTTGTCAATGACACTAGAAAGCTGTGCTGATTGGGTCAAAAGTTCAAAAGCCAGTTCAGAAGCCAATCAGACTGCAGCAGAGTTCTACATTGTGACAGTTACGTTCTTCAGCAGCTCACATCACCTTTGTAGAAAGAAATGGCAAATGCTAAAACGTTAACATATATAGTTAAACTATAAGGCCCTCATTCAATTGCGATTTGGCCAATTGAATAGGGCTCTAAATAAGCATGTAGCATATTTTTTTTAAAGAAGTTTTTAGTTAGTAAAAACCTTGCTTTTGGATAGATGTTTACTAACTTAAAACTTCTTTAAAAAAATATGTTATGTGCTTATTTAGACCCCTATTCAATTGGCCAAATCGCAATTGAATGAGGGCCTTAGTAAACTCTTTCCTATAAGAGCATCTTGCTTTTAGGTGAAATTGCTGGTGAGCAAATTTTATAAAATCTATTAAAGAAAAATATATTTATATATCAACAAACTATGTTCATTTTTATCAGAACTTTGCATTAGCATTTCTAGATTATTCACACATTATATCAAATGAAAAATTGCATATGGCTATCTGCTGGGAATTGGCTGAAAGCAGTTTATTTCAGTTAAAGGTGATGGAGGAAAACGGGAATGAGCTGACCATAAAAATATAGAAAGATTTAACAAATGTAAGAATCAATATGGCCATCTATTATGTACGATATAGAAGTTGTATAACTTTTAATGGGCTCTAAAAAAATAAATAAACTAATATCAGTTAAGCTCATGGTTTAAAACACCATTGTACTATGAGAAAAACAACTTTGAGTCTTACTTAGAGCATAATTAGTTATAGAAAGTCATATGTTTTTAAGTAGAAAAAAGTACTTTGTTGCATCTGTTGGTCCTTGGGGATTCCATGATCCTTTGGTGAAGGTTGTAAGAGAGGGAGGTGCGTTTGGACTTCTGCAGGAGCGAACTTGCAGTTACTGTTATGAGCTGCCTAAGCATGTATTGGGGGAAGGAAGCAGCTGTCAATCTAAAATATATATATATATATATATATATATATATATATATATATATATATATATATATATATATATATATATATATATAACAGCTCTTTCTCCCCCAACTCTCCCTTCAATCATAGCTAAATCTAAGCACAATCTTCCAGCTGCCAGGAAGAGATGAAACCAGACAAGATGGAACCCTCTGATTAACCAGCCTTTCACAATTCTGATGTTTTTTGATCCCACAGCTGATGTTGTTAGTTTGTTACATACTTCACAAACATGTACAGATTTTCCTGAAGTGCAGTGGTTCTTTGATGGAAATTGGGCAGTGCATTTTCATAGCTGTTTGAAATCTGTAATAGTTGAATTCCCCCTTAAAACTACACAATTGTTCCCTTCGACGAGGTTAATACAAAATGCAACTTAATCTGTAAGGTATCATTGTACTCTTAAATGCTGTAAGTAATGGCATGCTACTTATCTGGCTGGAGACAGACTTAAATAAAGCCACCATCCATAATGCTTCCACTCTGTGTATTTGTTCCTATTAGTACTCTTACGGGAATTAAATTGTAATGTACCCTAAGATAATGGATGCTTAATCTGAAACCTACTATTACTGAAACAATTTCGAGCTGGCCTGCACTTATTTGATCTTCCAGAAGCAAGTAATAGTCATGTAAAATTAGATTTTGAATACTTTATACTCTAGGTTATGTCATGACTTCACCAAATCTGATTAAACTTGGAAATGTACCATTTATGCTTTTTTTTTTTTTTTTTAAATCTGCTTAACATAGACATTAATCGTTTTGATACAGTAAATGCTTTATGTAATATTAACACTTTCGTATTCTAAGATTAACTATGTCCATAGACACTAAAATACTGCACTTGTTCCACAGCATATTTGACCATTATTTTCCTAGTTAATTAAAAAAAATGCTTTTTAACCATGACAAACATTTTTTTCTGTCCTCGTCTTATTTCACCTAGATAAAATGAAATTTTTCATATGTATAGTTACTTACCTCATACATTTCCTATACGGATGTACTATAAAAAGGAGATGTAAATTACTGTAATTGCAATTTACCCCATAGGAAATAGCCATCCTTTAGTTTACAATGTCACAGGCCCTCCATTGCTTAATGAATCTTAGTGGATCGCCATGTTTACAAAATGAAGCAATCATAAAGAATATCTTAATTGTATTCTACTCCCCATAAGCTGATCCTCCTTGACATAGAAGGGGGGATATTATTGCTTCAGTTTCTAAACATACTGTGCATTGTATACTTACTATAACCTGATACTTTGTCATTTAACCCATGTCTGAAAGGGACAGTGTCTTGTCTACAATGTCTTGTACCCTTGTTCCACCAAAAGCATAAACCAGGAATTGTATGATATGTCTTACAACCTAGAAACAGGAAGTAAATCATCATTGTGATCCTTCTTCTTGCACATTAGGGTGTCTTGGAGAGCTTTCTGGGCACAGCTTTATCGGGTGCTGTGTTTTGCCTTTTTGCCGGTCAGCCACTTACAATTCTGAGCAGCACTGGTCCCGTCCTGGTGTTTGAGAGGCTTTTGTTTAATTTCAGCAAGTAAGTAATGGTGATGATTACTGAATAATGAATGTATGTGCAGAACATATATGGCTGGATTGTATACATTTTGTATATTGTAATAACAAAGCAAGCCTCTCAATGGGTCATTAGTACTAAAGTGTGAAGTAGTGTGATCTCTTTGTAATATGTCCCATCATTTAGCATCAGAATGGAGAGGTTCTCCAAAAGTTCATCAGTATTTGCCCTTCACCCTTTAAATATATTGGAGGTAATATATGGGAGGCACATTTAAAGTAACACGAGCTAGACAATTCTAAATTTTGTGATATAATTATTGTTCCATAGTTATTTAAATGGAATCTGTCCCCATGATTTATGCAGCTTAAGACTATGAATTAATAAATAGTTGCTGATACAAACCAGAAACTGAAATCCACTTCTCATAAAAACTGAAACTACCTACCTCACTGTTTCCACAGAGAAAACAGTGTTCTCTACTACCTTGTAGTAAAGGAAATTTTTTTGTCAGATGATTTGTCTGAGAAGAGCATGGTGAGTGCGAACCCTTATTTTTTAATGGAAGGAACTGTAAAAGGTGTGAGTAGAATAATAATGTGACTTCTTGTGGGATTTCAGTTCCCCAGAAACTGTTTCTATCAGCAATTATTATTATTTATTAGCATATGCTTGCATGTTTTTATTTGTTAATGTCTAGTTGTATCTGTCAGTCCTATATCAGATTAGTTTAGCTAAGTTGATTGATTGGCTGCTTTTCTTGTGTTCCAGAGACAATGGCTTCGACTACTTGGAATTCCGATTGTGGATTGGTCTGTGGTCGGCCTTCTTATGTCTCATCTTGGTTGCCACTGATGCCAGCTCCTTGGTCAAATATTTCACCCGCTTTACAGAAGAGGGGTTTGCCTGTCTTATCAGCTTCATCTTCATCTACGATGCTTTTAAGAAGATGATCCATTTTACGCATTATTATCCAATAAATAACTATTTCAAAGTCGGTTACGTCACTCAGTTCAGTTGCACGTGTTTGCCACCCGACCTAAGTAAGTATATTCAATGAAACAAAATACCTGTCTTTATGAAAGGGTCTTCAATGTTTGTAGCTCAGCCCTTTTTCCAAATAAAAAGCTATATTATACGTGACAATTTCATTTAAATGCTTATTGCAACAATTGTTTAGCCATGAACCATTATATCATGTTCCATAACCTGTGCATGTTCATCAGATTATGCATAGGTAAACAGGGCTTTTGCATAACATCATATTATATCTATTTTCCTCATGGAGACTTTTTCGCCCTTACCTAATTTTTTTTAAATCAATGCATATTCATTGATTCTTTATTTTCCAAGCCAATCCTTTTACGGCCCTCTCTAACTGCTAAGTGAAGCATTCCAGGAGCCATCACCCAGTGCCCAGTAAGAAATTGTTCCCTCCATCATGGACACAATTAGCACAATTGTGTAATCTTACATTCCATTGCACGGCTCTTTCATATGCACTCAGAGTTGTCAAATGGAAAAGCACTTCTTAGATCCTAAGCCATGCTCATTGGAAACAATCGTTGAATGTGTACACCTGTAGTAGCCAAGGCTAGGTTATCTGTGTATCATATCAGTCCATCCAGGGTACAAAAGACACGGCACGCCAACCTTTGCGCGCTGCAGAACAGATGTATGTAGTGATAAACATGCAATGCAACATGCTCCTAGTGACACATGCACACAATGACAGTGACATTACATACAATATGCTCCTAGTGACACATGCACACAATGCCAGTCCCACATGGCACACTATCAGCCCCTTACCTTTGCCTTAGCAGCCTCCAGCAAGCAGGTCCAGTAAATATGACATGGGGCAGATAGGATGCAGGCTTGAGCGCAGAGCATCATCAGAGCGCAGTTCTCGGCGCCCTGATGACGGCGCAAAAAAAGACATGCCACTAAAAGACACACCAGCATGTATTTCATCTTAAAGGAAGTATATTTTAATTGGCAAATCTTTACATCTGCCATATTTAATTGTTAAATACATGTTGCCATATAGTTTATGGGTTCCTTAACTTTCTGAACCAGGAAACCAGAGTCATTTCCAAATAAAAACATTTAAATGCCCCATTGTGGCCACATTTTTTACTATTATGCAATTGTTCCTCTATTGTGAAATAGGAATTTCCCTAGCATCAACTTATTTTATTATAAATAGAGAACAGTAGCTCTAAGATGTTATCTCAATCATGTACTAGAATTAATGTCTTGTTATTTTGTACTGAGCAGGTAATAGTGTCTACAATCATTATTATGTATATATCTCACTCTCACCTATCTCCTGCTTCAAAAGCTGTTCTAAAACAATCTTATATTGTAGCCAGCTTAACCATACTCCCACCCAAGAGTGTATTTAAGTTTTATGATGACCTGGCTAGTTCAGATATGTCATCATCCAAAGATGACCTCACACACACATGTATATAATGAAACATGAATATATGTTTATATATACAGTAGACATAGTATGAAAGAAAATGACAGGTATAAAGACATCATATGAACACAAAATATTCCATATCTCTTCTGCATCAACTTAATGCAGCATTTACCTGCTCTTAATGTGCTTCCTTATCCCTGGACTTTGTTGGTATAGGTAGAAATGCATCATGGTTCCCATCGACAATGATTAAATCACTGCTGTATTTTACTGAAAACTTCACTTTATAACAAACTAATAATTTTAGCAGCTGTTTACAACTTTTAGCATAAAAACATTTTAGAGATTTTTGTATAGATAATTTGTGCAGACTTTGGCCCCTATTCATTTATATGAACAATAACAGTTACAGAGCGATTCAATTGAACAAGCCCGCAGCTACCTGTCCGAAATCCTTAACCGTTACCATGCACCCATAAGTAGCATTTCAGAGCATGATCATGATCAATTAAGCAAGGGCGATTTAGAAACAGCCAATAGTAAATAAGACATCATTAAAACATGGAGGTTAAACGTCAATCAATTAGCGTTTAGAAGTCCGATATGCGATCGGAGTCGCAATCCATCAATGTACAAAATGATAAAAATGAATGGCGATACTGTTCTAGTCCATGTGGGTGGCCTGATATGTATTAACTCCTTGATTCCCGAGATTGGTATAACACAGAAATTAAACATTACAAAAAAAAATGCAGATTTGCAAGCTTGACACTGTTGTGCAATTAATTATAATGTCTTTCATTGCTTTCCTCGTCTTATAAAGTGTAGTATTGATGTTTTTTTTTTTGCATTTACAGTGCTATCATCAGATGTTTAACCCCCTTGCAAGTCCTATCTGGTACTCGTAGGATTGTCTTCTACATTTGCCATTTACGGGTGTGAAAACATTTGCGGGCTTGAGGAATTGTAGCAATTGAATAGAGATTTGCGATTGTAACATTTACTGGTTTAAAAGATCAAAGGCTTGGAGTTACGATTTTGACGACTGCAAGGATTTTCAGCCTGTAACCCTCAAATTGTTTGCGTGTAGCTAAAAGACGCCAATTGAATAGCAAATTAGTTTATGGGCTATGTTACGGGCTCCAGTAACTTAGACTTGCTCAATTGAATAGGGGCCTCTGTGTCACCGATGTTATCATCCTGGTAGCTGGAAGCATGAGGGAATGGAATTAAGTTTTTTTTAAATCTTTTACAATTTGACACCTGCTCTCTTCCCCTGGACATGCGCAGAAGCAGGTAGCTTGCAATAATAACTGCAAGCGTTGCCCTGCAGAAATGTAAATAATCCTCTCGTACATGCATATTTCAACAATGAATAATGGGTTACTCGGGATTCTTTAGAGAAATCAAAATTGTTTTTATTCCAATTAATAACTAGATTTATGTTTTCCTGCATTCCTTACAACCACAACTGATTAACTGTAAAGTTAAATATATGTATTAATATCGCCTAAGTATATATTTGGTGGAAGTATACCATTAATTTCCGCTGAAAAAAGCAAGTGATGGACAGTGCATAGGTTTAAGTGAGTTCCAGGAGAAACTAATTGGCTCATGTGGGAAATATTTTACCTTCAGGAAAGGAAGAAGGAATAAAGAATTTATAGAACTTTATCTAATTCTGTACTCAGATCACATTGTTATCTCTGCCTTACAATCTCTGCTTAATAATTAAAGAACAATAACAAAGGAGCTAAGGTGAGCTGGCCCTCCAGGTGGTTAAAGGGAAGAACACACTTCAAGAAAAAACAGCTTTTCACATAGTTTGAGAGGAAGCCATTACCTAAACTAGATATGGAAAGTAATTCCAGTTTAATAATTCAGGAAGCCAGGAAATATCTATTTTTATTTTCCTTTGAAATCGAACTAGAATCATTTCTTTCATGTATATTATCAAAAAAAAATGTAAAGTATGTTAAAGTAGAGTTTGAATCATTATTTGGGCTTGAGTTTTAAAAAACTTACTGATAACTTTGACCATGAATAATATTTAGCACCTGTTGATTTTAGTTTGCAGGTAGCCTTGAGGATTAATGATTTTCTAGAATATATACGTGCATACTGATGACTAATTATCATACCTAACCAACGTACACCACAAAGACTTGTATTGTAAATGTGCAGCAATGGATCCACTTAAAGCCCCACTGTACAGCAAAAAAACAGTTGTTTGTGAAGCATGTAACAAGCTAACAACATTAGTAGCTGTGTAAGACATAACATATTTTTTTTTTGGGGGGGGGGGGGCACATTTGAAGACTGTACATAAAGAAATCAATGTTTTGCTAGTTACATCACTTCCAGAGAGCTGGATCATGAGGGTGTGTGTTTTTATCTTTTGGTAAAGAGAAAGTTTTTTTAGCTAATCAGGTCTGATTGAAACTAACACCACACCCCACACAGGCACAGAAGTAGACTGTTTGCATCAATAAATGCAAGTGCTAGTCTCCAGAAACTTAATTGCCCCTCTCACACACAAGTTAAAAACAGGCTTATTGACTATCTCCCTTTGTAATTATGCTCTGAGTCATACCTTCAAACACGTATGTATATATATATACTCGTCATTTGCTCGTAAACATAACGGTACAATATGTGATGTGTCTCTTCCCCCCCTTCTCCCTCCCATGGGTCTCTCCCCTGTCTCTTTCCCCTGTGTCTTTTCTCCCCCCTCTCCCTCCCCTGTGTCTCTTCCCCCCACTCCCACCCCTGTGTCTCTTCCCCCCTTCTCCCTCCCCTGTGTCTCTTTCCCCCTCTGCTTCCCCTGTGTCTCTTCCCCCCTCTCCCTCCCCTGTGTCTCTTCCCCCCACTCCCACCCCTGTGTCTCTTCCCCCCTTCTCCCTCCCCTGTGTCTCTTTCCCCCTCTGCTTCCCCTGTGTCTCTTCCCCCCTCTCCCTCCCCTGTGTCTCTTCCCCCTCTCCTTTCTCTGTGTCTTTTCCCCCCTTCTCCCTCCCCTGTGTCTCTTTCTCCCATATCCCTCCCTAGTGTCTCTTTCCCCCTGTGTCTTTTCTCCCCCTCTCCCTCCCCTGTGTGTCTACCCCCCACTCCCCACCCCTGTGTCTCTTCCCCCCTTCTCCCTCCCCTGTGTCTCTTTCCCCCTCTCCTTCCCCTGTGTCTCTTCCCCACACTCCCTCCACTGTGTCTCTTCCCCCTCTCCTTTCTCTGTGTCTTTTCCCCCCTTCTCCCTCCCCTGTGTCTCTTCCCCCCACTCCCACCCCTGTGCCTCTTCCCCCCTTCTCCCTCCCCTGTGTCTCTTTCCCCCTCTCCTTTCTCTGTGTCTCTTCGCCCCTTTCCCTCCCCTGTGTCTCTTCCCCTTCTCCTTTCTCTGTGTCTCTTCCCCCCTTCTTCCTCCCCTGTGTCTCTTTCTCACATCTCCCTCCCCTGTGTCTCTTTCCACCTGTCTCCCTCCTCTCCCTCCCCTGTGTCTCTTCCCCTCCATCTCCCTCCTTTGTGTGTGTGTGTGTCTCTCTCTCTCTCCTACCCTCCTTCTGTGTCCTCTCTCTTCTCCCCTCTCCTTCTCTCTGCTAGTCTCTCAATGAGCGCCTTTGACAACTATATTAGTTATATTGTAACGTGTTATACTGCAATGTGAACATTTCTAAACATCAAGAAAACTGAGGAAAAACTCATAAAATCTACCTTCCCTTCTACTTCTTTATGAAAATACAAGTGTTTTGTGGCAAATAATGGCCACTTTGGCCTAGACAAGGGTACATGTCTGAGACTGTCATCAAAAATAGGGACATTGAAAATGTGTGTAAGTTTTTCAACTAAAACTATTTTTATTTAGCATGATCTTCTGTACTGACATTTTCACATTACTGGATCGGTATGGTTCAGGGATGCAGTCGCCATGATTTGTTCAGGGCAAGACTGGCAACCGATGAGGACATTTGATTCACATAAGGTCTCAGTTGTATGCAAATCTTGCAGAGCTTTTAGTAGAAATTATTGGAAACCAGTGTGTATAAAAGTCACATCCCACTTGTTGAATGTTGGTAAAAAAAAAAGAAAACAGTAATCCACAACATTTACTTTATTAATTCCAGGCAAATGCTTAATTTATGTTGTTTTTTTGTTTTTGCAGCTAATAGTTCACTGTTTAATGAGACCACTGAATTTCCACTGGATTTCCTGAGCACTACCACTGCAGATATGGTACGTACCACACTTTGTACCACACTGCTGAACAATGCATGTGTGTGCACACTTTAGTGACCAATACCCCTGTATTAATGCTCATTATCTGAGAAACACAGCTCATACAACGTGTTGCTCATTTGCTAATTACCTTTATAAGGTCCTCAGGCTTGGCTTGTAGGTAGGTGAAAAAGGCTTTAAGATCAATCTTGTTAGATGGAGGCGAAACTGAATCTACCTAATGATTCACAGGCTACCTCAAAGCCAGAGCTTCTGCCAAGGGAAACCACTTTAATACAAGCCACCAGACAACGAAGAGCATTATGGATACAAGATTTGGAAATGTGTTACTTGCTGCAAGCCAGAGCCACCTACCATGTTGACCTTCTATTACTAGTTAGAGACCATAGTATGTGTGGATTGTATTAATGGTCAACGCCTAAACAAAAGCATTTAGCTCCTGTTGTTAGAACATTACATTGGCCTGTTAAAATATAAAACCTTGACACATATTTATACCAACCTTTTGATGCAGTAAACAAAACAGGCTTTCCATAGCATTATCAGAATATTCTATATTTATATATATTTTTTTGTTAATTTCAGTCATCTCCTCTAATAGTGTTTTAGGCCGAGGACAAATAATCTGAAATTAATGAAGGCATTTACCTATATCTGACTCATAGTTCAATAAGCATAGAAACAAAATGTGTATTTTTTAGATTATTAAACAGACATCACTGAAAATGAATCCCTTATAAAATATGAAACGCATGGATATAAAATAGTATTTACACACAAAAAAAACAGACTACAAAGATTAAAAGATCACGGTAGCTTGGGGAAAATGTCACAGTTTTTGAAATATATCACAAACTAACAACGTCTAGCTATCTAATACAGAAACATAATAACAATTCAGAAAAAGAATTGAACTTGTCAGGCTCTGCTTGTGTCATAAGGAGTTCAAGAGCTTTGACTAGTAGTGTGCCTGTAGCTTGAGGGGAGAGTTAGCCTACTGGGAGTTGATCTGCTATATAGTTTTATTGTATTCAGTTTGTCAGTCTTCAACAGAACTGAAGACAGCAGTTATCCAAATCAGTTCCTCACACCCCTTACAGTTTTCTTATCCTGTTATCAACACCACAAAATATCTTCTGCCAATAAAGCACATTTGCATACAGTAGTTAATATTAAAGGGTTTATTTTATATATTTAAAAACATGATTCTCGTGACCAAGTCAAGTTCTTCATAAGAGTACACTATAAATATGACTTTTGAGTGGTCCTCTAATTAGATTTTTTTCTGTTGTAGCATGACAATAGCTCGATCATCTGGTCATCTCTCTCCAAGAAGGAATGTTTGAAATATGGCGGCAATCTTGTTGGCAACAATTGCAAATATGTACCTGACATCACACTAATGTCCTTCATCCTGTTCTTCGGCACATACACCTGCTCCATGGCCCTGAAGAAGTTCAAAACCAGCCGCTACTTCCCAACCACAGTAAGTGTTTTCTATAAAAGAGGGAAATGGCACGTTCACGTAGACTAGATGTAGGCAAGTCCAGCCCAGGGTTTGATCTGCACTGCTGCAATCATTTAAGAGTAACCATGTCCTAAATCCTGGCCTGGCGGTACCGATTAAAGAGACTGTACATTTAGTAAATGCAGACTCCATTTGTACTGGTGTCTATCTCTATTTATTATATTGACATTATCAGGTCATTGCTAGTTCACCACCATGCTTACATCAACCCACCTCTGCTTAGGCCATTGATCAAGCAGCTACTCTGACCTTCAATGGCTGGTTTCTGCTAAGGGTGGTGTTTTGCTTCTATATGAGTATGTTCAAGGGATGTCCGGTCACTTAAAATACTTGGCTTACTTGAAAAAGGGATTTCTCACAGTACTAGTTTGATCTGTGGTGTAAGCAGTTAAGCATCCCACCCATGCAATCTTTGTAAGTGTTCATTACAATGGCTGGAGAGAGAAGGTCTTCTACCCAGCCTGCTACTCATTTAAATGTATGTTAAATAAATAAAGCAGTTCACTTTTTAATATATATTTATATATTAATATACTTAATATTTTATGTCCTTCACCTAGTCCTTATCAAGTCCTAACAGCTGATAAATCTAAACTTGTGTAACAAATAATATGTGCCGATTTTACTAACAAAGAATTTGCCACATTTCAGTAGCATTATGTGAAAGCATAATTGTCACCCTTATTACTTTCATATCTGTCAGAAAAGTAATAAGAACCAGTTGCTGTTATACAAGTGCACATGATTTCTTGGTCATCAGGAAGTGCTAACTCTACAACATAAAATCAGGCTGTTTGTCATTATGGCAGTATCGGTGCCATTTGATGCCTATTGTGGGAACACATCATGCTGAGGTCAAATGATAAATGTCTCACAGAAAAAATATATTTGCTGCTCCATAGGTTATTATGCTTAAACATGCATAATACAAACATGTGCTGTATTAAGTGATCACCCAGGATTTATTTCCGTTTGTACCCAGTAAGGGACATGGTGATGATTGATTTTGCACACTTGATTGCTTCTAGAAGAACTCTTAACACGTTTAAATGGCAGCACTGGGCAAAACTAATTGCATCATTGTCCAGTGTGCCCCACATGGTGGTTTATACTGTTAATAGCCAAGGATCCCAAAGCTTATGTTCCAGGCCTTTCAATATAGAAGGACACAGTGAGCTAATGCATTGTCTTCTTTGCAATACAAACAAATATGAAGTAACCACTATTCAGCACACCATCAACTGGTTATTAATTCAATTAGTGCACACCAGAATAGAGTTTACAGAAAGGGCAGTGGTGAAAGTAATGCCTAAAAATAGCAATGCATAATCCTCTTACATCCCACAAAGAGTCTACTGGGCAAATATCAAGATAAAACTTTTCCAACAGTTCTAGTGATGCCTGAATAATTTCATTATTTCCATCACAGTTCCAATTATGTAAACATATTGTATAAGACAGTTATGACTGCTAGTCCAGCTGCTTTTATCACACTGTGTGTAATAGGATATCTGGGTTCCATTTTGCGTGATCAAGGATATAACAAGAAAACCTCCCCATAAGGTTGATCTCTGTGCAATGGCGAAGGAGGCAGTGGGTCGTGGAGGTTGTGAAGTCCTAGAGAGGTATTACGAGATCTTATAGAAAAGTTGTTGGTAACTGGCATGGGTGTTTTGAGTCCTGAAAATACATGTTGGGATTGTTAGCAGCCAATTTGGGCTCTAGGGCAGTACTTTTGGAGCCCACACATTTTCTATGTACAGATCGTATAACTGAAAAAGTTCAGTATTATTGGCATACTAGGAACTTGCCCATCAAAAATGAAGGGATTAAAATTGTAAGGCTGGCAGTGCTGCTTGCCACACAATGCGTGTTAGTGTGTTTGGTTGTGTTAGTGCCTTGGGTTAAGTGTTACTGGGTTGGTTTAAGTGTTTCTACCTTGTGTTAAATTTTAGTGGCTTAGATAAAGTGTTACCGTCTTTCGTTAAGTGTTACTGCTTAGGGCTCGATTTTATGTCCTTCAGGGTAGTTTTATGTGCCTCGGGCTTTTTTTCCATCCTTCAGCCTCGTTTTCGTTGTGTTGCGTTTTTTCGGACGCCACATTTTTTCCTCATTTCCGTGATTTATGATTGTGAAAAAATGACAAATATGGCTAAAATTAACTTGCAAGCTCACTCACAGGCTTCCTGGCTCTCTCCCTGTGCTGTATGTGAGTGTGTAAGTCAATTTGAGGCATATTTGTTATTTTTAGGTTTTCAGTTCTGTGGTTCGCCCGTTAAAGTCGGATTTTTGCGAGGTGTATGTGCAGGTTTTGGTCCCAAGTCCTACGGGTTGTAAGTCCGGCGGGCTTCAACTGCTCGCGAGGCTTGCAGTGCAATGAGTGCCTTTGCCGCTCTATGCAGCCTAAGTCCCACGTCAACGGCTCACTTCGCACATTTAAAGTGTTAGGCTCATCTCATCCCTCATGTTGCCGAAGACCAGCAGAAAATCTGAAGGGACTGGCACCAGTCCTGTGGATAGCCATTGAAAAATACTTAATTTCCTATTCCAAAGAACAGCAGGGGCCCATAACCTTGATGGTCACTTATTTCATGCAAATGACCTAGATATTGTACCTAAATGGGCTGTTATGGGTAACTGGCTCCCTGTACTCCTAGCTTCAGGATCTCCGCAGACAATACTGCTTCTGTGCTTTGTAAACCATCCATGAGTCTATATATTGCATTTGCTCATTGCACTGCTCCATGTTATGTGATCCTACATTGCAATGAGTGGTACTATCAGCTTGCAAGGAGGAAATGTGTGTATTCATGCAATTAAACATCCATTTATTGAAATATAACCCACACAGAGACCTATGTCTACACATTTCTTGTGCTGAGAAAGATGTAAGATGAGCCAATCTTCCAATCGTTTTTCCAATATCGAGTTTGTTACTTTGTGCTCCACAAAACAAAATATTAATCTGAATAAAGGTTTGAAACAACATTCTCCTCCCAAATGTCCTGCTAGCTTGTTATTGCTAAGGGTCATGTAATGCATTGTAATACTGTTGTCCCTTTTGCAAAAAAACTGTACTAAGTAAACATGCCATGTAACGTTAGTGTTAGGCTCATGCACACGTGACAACACTTTCATTTATCTGTAGCATTATTTGCTTTGCTAACCTGTTTGTATCTGTGTCATTATTCAGGCGAGGAAGCTGATCAGTGACTTTGCCATCATCTTGTCCATCCTGATATTCTGTGGAATCGATGCTCTTGTAGGAGTTGACACCCCAAAACTGATTGTGCCCAGTGAATTCAAGGTGATCACAATAAACTGAATGTACTGGCTATCACATGAAACCGTTATCATAATTTTATAGTGAAGAAAGATGATAAACTCCATTGAAGAGCTCCAAGAGAAATATAATCCTAAATGTTAAGTGTCCATGAGAGGTGTTATATGATTCTGTGTGAGATTGTGAGGTTATGGGGGCCATTTTGGATTTGTTTTGGGTAATTTATTGGTGCTAGAGAGGACTTGTCGGCTTCTATGGGAGCCATTTATGCTATTAGCAAAACTTTGCAGTTTAAAAATGCTCACTAGGTGGGGAGACAATGTGATAGCAGATGATTCTTGATTTGTTTTTGTAATCATTTTATTTATTTATTAATAATCATTTTTATTCAAATAAAATAAATCTGTTCTTTTTTCATTAAGCCAACAAGTCCCAACAGAGGCTGGTTTGTTCCACCCTTTGGAGGAAACCCATGGTGGGTGTATCTTGCCGCTGCTCTGCCGGCTTTGCTTGTCACCATTTTGATCTTCATGGACCAGCAAATCACAGGTGTCATTGTGAACAGGAAGGAACATAAACTCAAGGTTAGTCTGGCAATGATGATGTCATCATATAGCGCTCTATAAATAAATGTTCTTTGCCTTCAGGCAACATCGCTGTCACAGCCACTAAAAAATTCAGCAGCGTGCTACAGACACCTTGCTTATTTATTTATGACCAGAGAGCAGTTTCCATGCTGGCTACAGGTTTGTGTTACGGCAGATTTCACCTGCAGTTTGCAATTCCATCTGTGTTTTACCATTGCAATCAAGTCAGCTTCTAATTACTTGACCTTGTGACATTCAAATTGCCTCAGAGATACATTTATAACTTCCAGATTATCTCAGGACATACTTTACATGTAGCTGCCATTTATAAGTATCAGTACATTCTCAGCAGATTCTCCTATTCTTCAGTTATATATAATATATGGTTAGTAGTTAGTTAAAGAACTTGACTTGATAACAGGCAAAATAAATAAATAAGGCATTTAATATTGAATTATTATATTTAGTTTTGCTTTTCTGGGAGCTGATATTTCTTTTTGGATTTGTCACCAAAAAGGTTGCTGATAAGATCTCTTGTCAATTCTGTTGAAAACTGGCACAATGATTAAAACTAGCAATAGTTAAATGAAAGTGCAAATAACAGTTGGGATACCTTCCAAGATGACAAATCAAGAAAGCAATATTCAGCAACAATAAAGAATAAGATGCAGCAGTTTAAAGATTGTAATTGTTACCGTCTAAAAGCATGCTTCCCATAATCTAAACATCTTCTTACTGCCCTATTAAATTGCAATTCGGCCAATTGAATAGGGCTCTATTTAAGCACACAGCATATTTTTTTTACAGAGGTTTTTAGTCAGTGAACTTCTATCTAAAAGCAAGGCCTTCACTAACTAAACACTTCTGTAAAAAAAAGATGCTATGTGCTTAATTAGAGCCCTATTCAATTGGCCAAATCACAATTGAATGAGGCCCTAAGTCTCTGATTTTCAACTTGCCTAGGCTTTTTCACAGTTTATGTAATTCAATATGTCAGGGCAACGTATGAGCAAACACTTCTTTATTCCTGATTCTTTCTTAACAATTAAGCTTTATGCATAAAAGGTTCTAAAACTATAATATTAGCACTTGCTGTTTGAATGCATGCACGATAAGACAAGGTACTGTGTTCATTTAAACTGTCACACTGTTCTCCATGTACCAATCATCTCCATACCCCACTTTCATAATATAATATAATATGACATGTCACAGATGGATGGTCACTTACATATTAGCTAATCCCTTTAATTAAATCTTGTGACCTGTCCCATAATTGCTATTGAATCTTTTATTTTCTGTCTTGTTTTCTCTCTCTCTCTCTCTATAAATATATATATATATACTATATTCACTTGTCTGTATTTGTACATGCCTAACCTCAGATAATCTGTCTCCTGCAAAGAAATGCAATTTTCCACTACAATTTAGGAACTTGGATATGAACGTATAAATGAGATCACAAAATGTCTTCACTTTTTAACCCAGTGCCCTTTTACATGAATTCCTTTGAAACCATGCCATTTTTAATTATTGTATATACTTAGGAGCCAGGTGCTTGTAGGAGGGTATGGAGGGTAGACGTTCTTATAGATACATTATACTATTTGGAATAATTTAGGATCCAGAAGTAAAGATGTTAGGAAGCTGGGCAATTATAGCAATTATGGGACAGATCACGAGATTTTCTACTTCTGCTGTAGTTTGGATAAGATGTGCTAATCCAATTATGTCGATGTCAGATAACTATATATTGGGATAAACTGTCAATTAGCATTATGCATTTTCTTCTAATCCTCAGCATTGTCATTTATGGCTTAATTTTCTCAATATTACTTCAGACTTGATGAAACGAGGTGATAATTCTCAAAAGATTTACCCCAAAATACTATTATAAATACCACAACACTCCATTATTTTTCACATATATAAATTCGATAAGGAGGACATGTTATAGGCCAAGTTAAGAGTAGTTGTTTTTCCCTTTGTCAGCATGTGCAAATGCAACTTTCATCGCATTCTAGTGAAACACAATTTTTTGCCTAATTTATTCTATTATCTTTGATCAAAATTAGCAGTTTTCTGGTGAAAGAGGATTACCGTATATTTCCCTCAATGCAATGCTTGTTTACCTAGAATTATTCCTAATTCTGCAAATGAAGAAATAATCAGAGCTTGATGAAGCAATTTTAGGGTTAACGTTGTATAGAGGAAGGGGTCTTTGGAGTCCGCTTTCCTTTAATGTATGCCGAGCCCTCACACATATTAGAGGCTTCATGTACTGTCAGGTTGGATCACTGTGGGGTTTGTTCAGGAGAAATAAAGTGTAACGGACACACTGTGAGGTCCTGGTGTACTCAGTTTGCTGGTCACAATTAGTGACCACAAAGCATAGATAAAAGCATAACATAAAGAGAGCATTTCAGCCGCCCCCAGACAGCATTGTGCCCAATGCTATTAAGTAAGGTTCTTCTCCTGCCAAATACATCCATCCAATACTCTGAAAGTCCTTAATGTGAAACATTACCCGCTGCTTCCTGACCGATCACATTTCCTGTGAATTCTTCTTCTTGTTATCCGGTAATAAGCCATCAGTGATCATTACTTGAAACAATAGGTACATATTGTGAGGCTTGAGGAAGGAATGGCTGCCTGCAATCTTTAAATGGACATGTATGGGATCACGAAAACTCTGTGGGACATATCATTTATTGTAAGCTCTCTGGGGTTTGGGTTACTGCTCTTTTGTAAAGGTCAAGTTATTGTTACCTTATATAATTTAATATATATTGTTATTTTGTATTCATTCGTAGAGCTACAGATTTCACGGCAGCTAAGAACCAAAAAGACATTTAGTCAGCCCATGCTATCTACCTAAAGGTCTAGTTTAATTAAAGGGATTTATTAACAGGTAATAGATAATCCACATATTATAATGATCAGGAGAGATTTAAAAAGGTTGAACTTGATGGACTAAAAGTCTTTATTCACCTCAATTACTATGTAACAATATGGAAGGTTTTGATTTTACTAGGTACTTTTATGTAGTTTATTTTATGAAAATGTGTTTATAAGCTCTGTTTTTACTGCCTAAAAAACATACAAATAGTCCCTCTATAGGTCTGTCCTCTGCAGCATATGCAGACACAGACTTTGTAGGGCTGGATGCGCAGTGTAGTGTCCTATCCTATTAGCAGCATGTTGCTGAGAGATGGTCAGTGATTGGCTACTATGAGACACAGTATAGCAATTACAGCATAAGAAGCGTCTTTGTGAGCTGCAGAGGGCAGACACAAAGAAGTACTACTAGCCAGCTCTCTAGTAAAATATGTCTAGTGCTTATATGGTATGCCATTGTTTAATATATCTCTATGAAGGGCTCCTTCCCAGAAGCATCCTACTGGCTCCTAGAAAATCTACCTAAGTTTGAAATATTCTTTACCACCCCAGTATATGTGCTATGTATCCACATCAGCCTAGCGACCAAGATTCCCTACTAAGGATATGTTTAGTACTCATACAATATGATTTACGTTGTTTCTTGTACAGAAAGGTGCTGGCTATCACTTGGACCTGTTCTGGGTGGCCGTCCTGATGATCGTGTGCTCTTTCATGGCTCTTCCCTGGTATGTGGCTGCCACTGTTATCTCCATTGCCCATATTGACAGCTTGAAGATGGAGACCGAAACCTCAGCACCCGGAGAGCAGCCTAAGTTTTTGGGAGTGAGGTACTATACTTTATACTTTCTTTTTATGTGAGAGTTGTAGAAAATTGTAACACATGCAAAAATGATAAACTAGAAGAGAATGAGCAATCATCTAACTCTTCTATTCAGTTTTTACATTTCAATTTCATTTCTTTCTTTCTAACTTAATGGGCATATTTAGGTTTTATGCGGCTCTAGGCCATTCTGATTGGTGCTCCCCACGCAGTCCACTAATATTCCCTTTCTATATCTCAAAGCGTAAAGTTATGTGTATATATATATATATATATATATATATATATATATATATATATCATGTCAAAAAGAGTAAAGTTCACTTACAGGCGAAAATATCACAACATAGTGACATGTCTGTGCTTATGCAGACATATTTCAATATACTGCACTACATATCCAGGCAGCCTGTTGCCCCCTGATTTTGAGCTGCCCAAGGCCTGTGCCTCCTGGTCCTTGGTTGCCTAATTCCTTAACTTTTAAACAGAAATGTATTAACCTATAAACATTTCCTGTGTTCCAGGGAACAAAGAGTCACCGGGATTATGGTATTCCTTCTGACGGGTCTGTCTGTCTTCATGGCCCCCATCTTAAAGGTAAATACAATTCCTTTATTGTTTTTTGTGTCTTAGTATTTATATCTGTTAGTTTCCTGGAATGTCATTTTGTTGCATTGTTCCTTGCAAGACATTGTCATGTGACGATAAGAAGTGGCTTTGCTGTGTCATAGTCTTAATGTCAATCAGTGTGGTCATATATAACTATACTGTATAGTTCACTATGAAACTCTGTCTTATCAACCTGTGTGTGTACAGAGGTGTTAGAAGCTGAAAGACGAGTTTTTCGTCTCCCCCCACCAGGCAAGTATATCAGTAGAAACTAAAATGGCAGCTTCCACTACTATATAACTGTATAAAAGTTATTAGGGGCTGTATGTATGACTACTATGCGCTACCAAATCTTATATGTACTGGTTTTATGAACTTCCCTTGACAAACGACAAACTATTTTTAGAAAATAAATAAAATAACAGAGCCTTTAATTTATTATCTATTATATGCAGTTATGTTGCAGTGGGATCTGCCATTGTGGTTTCTGCTGATCCTCTTTCACATATTGAAGAAAACCTTGAATGCAGGAAAGCATCTTATCTACTACTATAAAAACGTGACATGCAAAAATACCAGTCAATTCATTAGCACTAATGGAAAACGTCATTAGTTTACAAAGGACAATGGCTCCTGAGGAAGTAGTTTAAATAAGCAGTTCAGTAAAGAACAAATGCATATAAAAATTATTTATTTGGTTTGCTTTTCTTTCTAAAATATTTAGCCCATTAAAAAGTTTATGCAAAAGGCCATATAAAAAGTGGAATACTTTTAAATCACCAATAGTTTACTTCCAATAGTTTACTAAAGTGCAGACAAATAGATTTGACGGCAGATAAGAACCAAAAAGGCCACCTGGTCTGCCCATTCTATCGACTTCAAATTTTCTTCTATGCTTAAATTATTTATCTGTGTTTGGCCATCAGTTCCACTAGAAGGCTGTTCAACTCTTTCTGTAAAGGAGTACTTTCTCATATTATCCCTCTATCTTCCAATTTCAAAACATGATCTCTTGTTCTTGCATTCCACTTTTTTTTCTGGAAGATGCGTGAACATCCTTAAGTCTACATAAAGGTTTCTATAACTCTGTACCATTTCATTGCTATACACCCTCTCAGATACCGCCACGTTTTATACAAACTGTAACATTGAGGGCTGCTTAATTTTTATTATCAGGAATTTAAGAAAGAATTGAAATACATATACACATCAGAAAATACACCCATGGTTACTATCATGTTATTGTAGCATGCCAGTTATGTGTTACACAGTGCCAAGGTAATATCTCTGATCACAAAGCTTGAACTGGTTGTCCCGGGACAGGAATGTTCCTCATGTATCGAGCTCTATCAGTGTCCCTCCCGCCTCCTGCACCTGTTGCGATACCATTCTTCTCAGGGTTTTGAGCAGACACACAACACATGTACCTGTAGACAAAGGCGTATTTATGTTCCCCGGAGCCATTCTGCTATGGGCGCCCACTCACTGCTCTTACTGTCCCTCCTTTCCCATTACCACTCACAGATGTATATGTATCAGTGTTAATGTGTACTGCATGAGAGGGTCAGGTACCCTAATGTTCTTCAGCCTGTCTGAGAACAGCCCCCATAGTCCTAAATGGATCCCATGTTAAGTGGGTCTGATACAAAAGGGGCCTCATTTGCATGTTACTACCCAGAATCCTTAGCTACAGCAGAAATACTGTTTACTGAGAAGTTTTATGGGAAAACAGGCCTGTGTATTCAGAATGACCTGCTATTTCCTTCCTAGGTTAACTTACAGACAGCAATGTCACTGTATATGATCCTTTCTGTCACCGCATGAGCTAGTTGTGGCATGTTTGTTTAGGAAGAAATACGTCACTTCATGTTATGCTGTCTTTTTTTTAACCAGCAAAAGCGCCTCATAATCACAGAGCTCCTTTATGATGTAGCACCCAAGATCCCATTTAAAGGAGCGCTGTAATGCTGTAACAACAGTTGTTTTAATGTGGCATTGATCATTAAAGACATATGGAAATATGTTGTATTTCTATGCTGCATCAAACGGAGGGTATTTGAGAAAGTGTCACAGTGTTTTGGTCTCAGAGCACAAAAACATAATCAGAAGTTTAACTACTTTGGGGAACTTGCTCTCTATCAGCCAATGGCTACAGACTACAGTATGCTATCTGTGTGTCCTCTTATTTTTAGTGAGGTTTAAGAAGTTTTACTCAATATTTTTCCATGCAAAAACCGCATGGAAATATTTCAAACATGCTGTTTAAATGCATAATAAACCCAGTTGTGTCCCATGTCCCTTTAATAAGCTTGTGTCCTTGCCAAGGTCATGCACCAAGCCTCCAGCCACTGAATGGCATATGTGAGTGTTAAGACTGGCCATTTAGGACTGGCTCCTCGGCAGAGTCACTCCCACCTCCTGGTGACCTCATAAGGGTGGATACAAGCAGTTAATCTAAAGGGGTTACAAATTGCATTGTGTATGCTTCATAAGCACCCCTTATAGAACATATCTGACCACCTTAGTCTAACAGGAGGATAATGTATAAATATGATTGTTTCAAAAATACATCCAAATCTAGATTTAGCTGCCACAAACCTTTTAATTACTCTTTTACATGTAAAATATTACATTATTTGCCTTATTATGAGGCTATTTTTCCATTAATAAAAGTTTTGTTACTCTTTTGTATTCAGGCACATGCAGTATATTAAAAACAAACAGTAAAAAATGTCAGTAGATTAATTTAGTTTGCAATTAAATGGTGACATCTGAGTATTATACAGTAATCTGCCAGATTAAAAATGTGTTGTTTGTGTTTTTTTATTTGGAAGCTCAGTGCAAACTGATGGCATTATACAAATAAAAAAAAAATACATATATAAATACATACATACAATACAATTAAGAAATGTTAGACTTTCTTGGTAAGAACACGCATTATTAAAAATACTGTGTGACTTGACTGACATCTAGTGGCAGATAGAACACATTACACTGTAGACTACA